>APFE030056184.1:0-11734 GCA_000404065.3 Pinus taeda | reverse complement strand
CTCAAAATATTAATGTTATTATTTTTTAAACTTTGCAAAATAAATTAAAAAATTTCCTTATAAAAAACATTGCAAAGAAAAACAAACAACACATATTTGGAAAACCCTTAAAAAACAAACATCTTAAGACGAAAAACAAGAAGATGAATAAGACAACTTGAAAAATGGTTAAATAATCAATATTTAAAAACAATTGTGCATACTTAGGACATAAGAAAATTTGAAGTGTCAAAAATATGCCTTAAAAACATTTTGATGCTTTTCAAAATTCGCATCAAAATCACCAACATTTAATTTTTTTTTTATCCAAACATAATATGTTAGAAAATTTAAAGTGTCAAAAATAAGCCTTTTAAAAAAATGGGTTCATGTTGCATCAACACTTTTCAAAATTAGCTTGAAAATCTCTAACATTTTAGAAAAAATGTTCATACTTGACACATAAGAAAATTTAATGTTTCAAAAATATGCTTAAAAAAAAACGTGTATTCTGAATCGACACTTTTCAAAATCGGATGATTTTTTGCTACCTCAAAAAATTGGGAACTCAGTACAATTATTGTTTGACAGTTTACTTTGTTTAATTCTTCACTTCCCAAGACAACCTTTTAACAAGTTGTTGTCATTGCAACAATCACCTTCCAAAATTTTACATACACTTGAATTTTGGAGCCTACTTGTGATCCTAGGATCTATCGTTCCTTGATTGTTCATAGTTGCTTCATGGCAGGTTGATGTTTCCTCATATTCTAAGTGTTAAAGTCACTTGCTTATATATGCTCAATCCTCAAACAATTCACAAGTGCACTCCTTTCAATGCGAGCTTACATGGACATTGCACTACTCTTGAAAGTAAGGATTGCATAATCACTATTGGGAGTGACTGCACATTCCATCAGTACATAAACTGCACAATCTATTTCAACAGTCAGTGCACACTCTATATTAATAGTCTTCCTCTCACTTGGGTTGCATTTGCACTTCTATTTCAGTGAGTTTTCTTAATTTTCGCTTTTGTGTGCTTTGGTTTTCATTAGCATTGCTTTCACTTTTTCAAATCTCATTTTTTTCTTTCTTTCACTTCTACAAGTGGTGTTTTTGTGTTCTCTTCACTATACCATGTGTCACTTTCATTCTCTTTAGCTTTTGCAAGTGTCACCTTTTGGTAAGGGAAGTGATGCAACTAATAAAAGGGAGTCATTTGTACATTATTGAAGGGAAGATTTGAAGCATGCTCTTGTACCAATGTGTTCCATCTATCATAGAGACACGCATCACACTCATTTCCCAAGTCTTGAGCATTGTTTCGCTAGTGTTGTCCGTTGTGTCACAAAGTGCATCTTAAGCATTGCACTTGAAGGTAAGTATTGTACTACAGTCGTTTCAAAAAGAACATGTTGATTATGGGTGGGAATTTTTTCCTTGTCGAGTGGTTGATCGTTTATAAGTGTGTGATCATGTTCAAATCATGTTTTGGTTCCATCTCTCACTTCATGGATCCCACACTTAGTCATTTTTTGAAATTGATCCTTCTCTGGTCAACCTCCTTTTATACAGGAAAATTTCCTCCTCATCAGCTCAGAGGAGAAATGCATGATGATTGAAGGATTGACCAAGTTCACAGGCTCAGTTGTCAAGCTAATGCTGCCTAAACACTAGCAACCTGCTTTATAAAGCTTCCTAGCAAGGCTAAGGGTGCATTAGTGCCCAAAGTAACTCTGTATGTTACCTCGGGAAGAGCATTAGTGAACCCTAATGAGTTTCTATGGGTCAAGGAAATGAGTTGACTAGGAAAATATCCCTAGATTCTCTCCTATTTCATCTCATAAAAGCAAGGAAACATCATAACTTGACCTATTTGGGGGAATTACTAGTTCCTAATGGAGTATGCAAATGGGAAAGAGCAT
Organism: Pinus taeda; assembly: GCA_000404065.3. Taxonomy (NCBI): domain Eukaryota; kingdom Viridiplantae; phylum Streptophyta; class Pinopsida; order Pinales; family Pinaceae; genus Pinus; species Pinus taeda. Next base: position 9,827 of record APFE030056184.1, on the reverse strand, counting down.
AAAGATATGGAAACATCATTGCTTTTGCCTAATGGAACTCATGAAAGACCTGGAAACCCTAACCTCACATGCTATATATGCAAGGCTAGGGCGATTGTGAAAGAGGTCGAACCATTTGAAAGGATTGCCTATTTGAATATTGAGCAGAGTCTCAGACTAAGACATCATAAGAGGTTAAGAAGGGAGAGAGAGAGAGAGGAGTTGGACGGGTAAGGCAAGGCCGATGCAACTATGGTTGTAATCATTCTTTCTACATCAATATAGAACTACAATTGTGTTGTCCACTTCGAGATGTTGATAGTATGACTTGTTTGTATGTTTATTCAATATCATTAGCATGAGTGGCTTAGATATATGCGACTAGATATCTTTATATGTTCATGCATTGTTTATCAAGGTTTTATGCTGTGATATTATGCTTGTCTTTGCTATGTGCAGGTTTTTATCTAGAGTTGGCTCAGGGGTCTTTCGCTTAGCTGCATTCACTCTCCAACAACACCACACTAACACTCAAGGTAATAATTCCTTATCACTTTGATATTTATTTGTTAAACATAGATATGCATGTATCTTTGTGACAACAACAACTAATCTAACTGTCTGCCAAGGATCATAGAAAGATCCTTGAGGGTTTCTACATCACCAAACACCTGTGCATTAATCCCTATAGCAGAATTGGTGACTCCGCTGGGGACTACACTTAGTTCCTGGTTTTTCCCAGAAAGTTCCTAGATCTCTCTTTCTTCTAGGCCATCATGTACTTCTTCATTCCCTTTCTAACCACTCAGGACCATACAACACCCTTCTCTCTATGCTCAACCCTAGATCTGATCCCCACAACCCATTTTTTGAGTATTTTTCCTCACTAACGCTGGTTACTAGTGTAAATGGTACTTTATAAAGCACTGTGTCCTCACAAACAGAGTGTTAGTGCTGAAACTAACTCTCTGTAGCCTCTAGTATAGAGCATTAGTCAGCCATTTCTTGATAAACAACTTACTCTGACCTCATGGGTTGGGAAATCTTCTTGTAGACTGATCAGGGATCTATAGCTGCACTTGTTTGACTTATTTGTGTCCTGAAAATTTTGGTTTTTTTAAGAAAATAGCTTTACTTCTTAAATTTTTTGTTTTCATTAAAGAAAAAATACAAAAGTTTTACTGTCTTCTGCTTAGCTGGTTAGATCTACATTATTTGGTTTCAATAGTTGTTAGTGAGCATTGAAGTTTTGTCGGTTATGCTAGTGTTTTACTGAAAAGGATGCATGGAATATATATTGATGTATGAACGACTCTCCCTTTGTAGAAGCATATTATTCATTGAAAGTAAAAATTTAGAAGCGTTGTTTTTGCATGATTTGAGTCAGAGTCTCATATAACTTCATACGTCAACACCCCTACCAAAGACTCTAACGAAGTACATTTAAAATCTACCTAGTAAAATCAATGAGCAACTATTTCTAGAGTAAACACACATTAGGCTGGGATCTTGGGATAGGTAGTGTGAGTTAACTGCCCAAGATCATACACCGAAACTAGTGTCATTAAAGAGAGAAATCCTTCTACACTCATACTATCCAGGACTACTCCAGCAAAAGCGAAGCTAAATATGAGACAACATCGGACTGTAGGTGAAAGTAGCTCACCTTTTCTTACATCTCTTTTGGGTATTCTATGTATCGGGGATCTCTTCAGGGATATAGGAGCTGAGTTGGGGACTCAGGTATCTTGCCCACACAGTGTACTGTTTGCGACTATGTCCCCCCCGGTAGTGTTTGTGATTTGAGGTATCCTTAGTGGCAATAATTTTAGGGATGAACACAAGGTGACTAGGGTGGGCTACCCTGGTACCTAACACAAACGAACCTACTCTGTCTTCAGTTTTTGGGAGGGTGCTTGTCTTCATGAGAGTGCTTGTCCCCTTAATATGAGGTTCGGGTGAAGCTTAAGAGTAATCATAACTATACATTTGGTCCCACTGTTATTCATTGTGATACTGGGTTTCATCTCCAGCGATCGGTGCTTATCAGACAAGGTCATTTCCCTTTGCTTGTTGATTGATTTCCTTAGTGTATTTTTTATTTTTTAAGTGCCAGAGTGTTATCACCATGACTTTAATAAGCATCACTATAAAATTTATTGATAAAAATTGGCCACTGTGGCTACATCTGGACCTTGTCATTAATCTAAATGGTTGTTAGGACTTCCCCCACTCACAGTGGAGGATCCATCGGGCCCCAGTGAACTAGATTCCCCATCTTTGGGCAATCAGTCTCCGAGATCTAACACAGAATCAGTTTGGACATCCCACGATTCAAGCTTACTGGAGGATTTCTTTACTGAAGGATTTATTCCTCCATACAATCCTTCGATCATGAATCTGTTGGGACCACTCTTGGTTCCCATTGCATTTGTACCTCCTTTTTATTCCATTGGAACATTTCCACCCATCCCATCGATGACTAACGGGTTGTGGGATTTTGTGGACACTTTTGGTCCACCACCACCTCCCTAGTCGACAGTTAGTACTGCACCTATGATGGTGAACCTCGCTATCCCATCTGTCCCAGGTTCAAACCCTATTGTGACACCCACCACGAGTGGAACCTAGTACATTCCAGGTTTTTCCCCTTTTGTGTTAGCTCCTAGACCTCCGACAAGTGCTACATATAGAAACTCTCAATATAGCATAGTTAGCACGGGTCCCTTCAACCAACTCTATGGTTGGCATCCATTGTATAGTTATAACCCCCAGATTCAGGTACTTGGGAGAATAGTTCCCAATATGCATATACCGGTCAGGAGTGTAATAGTTCCCCTTCCATTTTCAGGTCTGCATGGTCAGTCATTGACTGACATGAACCCTCCTTATGTCAGTTAAGAACCTATGGTTAGTTATGTGGTGAGCGGAAACCCTCAACAAGGTCCCAATCAATCCATAGGGTCACCCTACTCACAACCTCAAATGATTCAAGGGGGCACTTCTTATCCTGGGGGCACTTCCATCCCCCAACCTAACAACCCCTATGGAAACCCACAGTACAATACTATACCCCAAGGCACTTACTATACCACACAACTTGTGTATAATATTGGAAACAACATGATGGGAGGACCGCAAGGATCCTCAAGTCATATGTCAACGCCTTGGTCTGATTCGGGGGCATCAAACACCTTGTCTTTCTTGGCAACACTTGATATCCCTGACTTGTACAAACTCAAAAATGACTCCATCTATCACAACTTACTTTGGCTACCAATCCCACATAAAACACCGACAGACATATTGAAGTTCGAAGGGAAACAAAGGCTACAACTCTTTCCCCGCACCCTTACTGGAAATGAAGCCAAGTGGTACATTGAGTTACCATGTGTGTCAGTCAATACCTTTGGCGCTTTAGCGATGGAATTCTTAAAGCACTTCTAGCTACCCATCCGCTATGAAACTGGGATGGAACTCCTCACTTCATTACATCAAGACACCACCATCCACATCTATTATCATATACATGAATGAAGACATAGGTGGAGGTTAGTCAAAGCTCCCCTCCCAGAATATCTATTAGCGGATTGGTTCTGCAAGTCTCTACTCCCCCAAATTGCTATAGATGTTGCCTTAGGTGGTGCGGCCATAGAAGACCAATCCATTCATCGTGCCTAGCACTTAGATTTGATATATTCACAGTTTGGCACTTTATACGACTTCATTCCCAATGCCCCTCACAACTTCAATGCTCCCACTACTCAGCAACCTGGAGCACTTGCCAATGGGATTATTGGTGCAACCTTCGGGGCTGCTATAAAACAACTCAATGGTCACATTGCCCAGTTGTCAATTGACCCCTCTACCAAATCGATTTCTCTTCCTACCACCGTGATAAACTCTATACAGTCTACACAAAAACCAGGTGGTAAGAACAAGAAGAATAAGAAAACAACCGCTCCTTCTGAAGAGTAGTCAACAAAGTAGTATAACCCAAATCAGAAGGTTGTTGCACCTTCTGATGATGGAAAGGAAAAAATTGTCTGGTTCGCTTGCAAAATCTGTGCGGAAGACCACATGACATATCATTGTCTGTGTCTTCAATAATGCAAGGATTTGATGGCTAAAAAGGACACTAGTAGGATCCCTGCAGTCCTAAATAATCCTTTCCCCGATCAGCAGTAGCAACACCTTGTTGCAAACCAACCCCAACCCCCACAAGCGGGCAATGATGGCTCGCATCATCCTTCAGCTGGTGAAGGACCATCTACCATTGAAACCTTTGAAACTGTAGATATACAAACCAGAGCCAAATCTTATGGAGCTCCAGTCGTTAATGCTGAGGAAGCCTCCTCGAGTCAAAACCCACTACTGCCTAATGATCTTCATATTGAAAGGCTAGTTGTTGATCTTGTGATACGCCCCCCAAAAGGGGCACTTCGTCGCACAACGCACAATACATATGCAAGTGCTGCCCAAAACTATAGTATTGTGGAAGATTTGGTGCAAGCATCATCAGCTATGTCGGCGCTCGAAGTTTTAAGAACCTGTCTAACATAAAGGAAAGCTCTGCTTTCGTCAATTGGTGGTATCGACCCTCAGGATTCCATGCTTGTAATTTTCGACATGGAAAAATGTAAACCTCCCCTTTCACATAAGCTTGCATTTCAGGTGAAAATATTTTTGAAAGGGCGAGGAATACATAGAACTATCATTGATGAAGGTCCTTCAACCTGCGTCATGTCGGCTTCATGTTGGCTTGCTTTGGGTTCTCCAACCCTATCCCCGCCATTGAATTCCCTTAAAGCTTTCAACGACGACACTTTCATCCCAAAAGGTTACCTGGCTAGCTACCCCATCACCTTGAATGGAAAAATAGTAGCGGTGGACATCGAAGTCGTAGATAGAAGGCTCAACTATAATCTATTGTTGGGTCACAGTTGGACTTACGCCATGACTGCCATTGTGTCTACTGTCTTTTGCATCATCCTACTTCCATTGGACGAAAAGATGATCACAATGGACCAGCTGTCCTTTTGCACCCTTGATTATTCCTCCTTCCCTAGTGACTATGCACCCTTAGTGGGTGGTGTACCTGACTCTTACGTCAGTATCGGTACCAGTTTATTGAAGGGATCTTCCCTAATGGGTTGTTTCCCTCTTCTACTACTCACGGTTCCACAGATGGTCTTTATGGTTTCATCCATTCCTCATGAACCAACCGATCCTTGGATCCTCCTAGCCCCTTCAGAAATTGACACTTATAGAGAAAAAATTACGTTGTCTCTAGTTGAATTGGCCTACCAAGCCATTCAATCTGCATTCGAATCTCCGGTCTCTTTGGTCACAACCAACGGTACCACCTCCCCTCCCATAATTTCTCCTTCTTTCGATCTCCTCAATCAAGTCCTACCTTTGGATGAAGCTATTCGAGAGATCATGTGTTTAGAAGAGCGACCTTGGGAGGACTCTCAACATTGTGTTTCAATATCTGATTCGGACACGATGCCCATTCAAATCCTGTCTTATGACACACTTGAAATCATTCCCTCACCTTATACAACTATCCAAACTTTGGATTCAGAAGGGAACATGGGAAATCTTTCAAAGACACTTCTCATCGATATTTCAGTCAAGACAGGCATCGTGGAAAACATTTATATTGGGGCCGACTGCAATCCTGAGGAAATTGTGAGCTTCACCTACTGTTGAAAATAGCAACAAGAAATGATAAAAATAGAATGAAGAATATTCCAATTTTAATTTGTCCTTGAATTAAAATTGTGAATTAAAATCGAATTTAGTCTTACTAGCTACATGGAAATAATTAATTAATTCATTATGGATTAATTAGTTGGAGAAATTCAAGTTAGAAGTCTTTCTGAACTCATGCAAGAGTTATCCCTTAAATTAAGGAGATTATCCCTTAATTAAGGAGATAAGGTTGAATTATATTTGAGTTGTAATTAGTTAGCTCAGTTTACTGAGTTAGGTCTAGTTAAATTAGTTCCAAACTGTTTGAGGAACTAATTGTGAGTTATCAGTTAGTTGATGCATGCATGCATCCAACTAGTGTACTCCAGTTAATAGAAGATTCACTCATCAGTAACTCATGCATGTCTATTTTGAGAAAGGCCCAATTGATATTAAGTTCAAGGATAGTGTACTATCAGTTGCAAGTGTTTTCCTATAAAGAAAACTCATGCATGCTGAAGGATTCAATTCCTTGAGGATTGCATAGTTCTAATAGTGTGTTAGAGCAGTGTTCCACTGGTTGGAGGAGAATCATCCACTAGGAATAGTGCAAGGAAATAAGATCTTGGAGGGCAGAGGAGAAGGCTTGTGAGAAGCTTTGATTGCCTGTGAGAATCTGTGAGGATTGTACTCAGAGCTGGCTAGCTGCGAGAGCTAAGGCTTTGAATAATTATGATGTATTTCCACCTTGTCTGATAATACATATAGTGGGGTTTTTAGCTGAGGCTTTCCCCAAGTATTTTCATGTGTATTGTGTATTTATTCTTCTTCTTCTGGTTAAATGTGTTCAACTCGATCTTTAAGCTTCCGTAAACTTTGATAGTAGAAGTAGGTTATAGTATTCTGCTTTGATCTATATTTCATTATCGGGTTAATCTACAACATATTTTCTACATTAGTCTCAGAGAGATAGATCAGTAGAGAAATTTCTACACCTACTCTTTTAAGCATTTCCGCGATGTTTTCCCTTGGCCTTATGAAAAAATGCATGGCATAGACCCTTCTATTGTCAAACATGATATCAAGAAGTATCAAGCATTATTTTTATGGCATTTTTCTTGCTCATTAATCCGAAAAAATATCGAGTCTCCTTCTTCAGGCTCGTTAAACTACCACGAAGAAGATCGAGCGTTATTTTTATGGTATTTTTCTTGTTCGTTAATCTGAAAAACCTCGATTCTCCTTCTTTGGGCTTGTTAAACTACTACAAAGAAGATATGAGTATGATATTTTTTGGGACCTTTTTCTCGCTCTTAAAAAGAAAAAACCCTGAGTTTTTCATTGTCAGGCTCATTAAACACTTACGACGATGATCTGAGCAAATCTTTTTCCCTCTTTTTCTAGCTCACTAAACTGAAAAATATCGACTGAGCATTCTTTTTTGGGACTTTTTTCTCGCTCATAAAATCGAAAAAACCCCGAGTTCCTTCTTCAGGCTCGTTAAACACTTATGAAGAAGCTTCGAGCATTATTTTTAGGACCTTTTTTCACTCGTTAAACAGAAAAAACCCCGAGTTTTTGTCATTGGGCTCGTTAAACACTTACGACGACGATATGAGTGCTTTCTTTTTTGGGACTATTTCTTGCTCTTAAATTGAAAAATCCCCGAGTTTTTCCCTTCTTCAGGCTTGTTAAATCTCTGAAGAAGGAATGAGCGGTTCTTTTACCACTTTTTCCTCGTTCACTAAACTGAAAAAGATACCTCAGTTTTTAACAAAGGGACCACCTTGGAGTTGTTCTTTATGATCTTTTCAGACTCTTGAAATATGAAAAGACCACCGAGTTGTCTCGTCTGGACTCATTAAATTACACAGATGAGGAATAAAGTCGCTCTTTTTATGATCCTTTTTAGACTCTTAAAACATGAAAAGATCGACGAGTTTGGTTGTTTGGACTCATTAAAATAATGAGATAGGGCATAGAGTCACTCTTTTTACGGTCCTTTTCAAACTCTTAAAACATGAAAAGATCGATGAGTTTACCTATTTGGAATCACTAAACTAATCAGATGGAGAAAGTGGAAAATACAATTTCGTTATGTTCTGTATTATGAAAGATTGTTTTGGCAGCAGTCGCTCTCTTGAACATGGAACTCCCTCAGATAAGCCTTCCTTGTGATGGCCTCTCAATATGAATCTTACCATCCAATGAGTTTAGCCTATATACCCCGATGTTCTTGCATCTTTGTATCCTAACACTCTTTAGTGTTCATGAATCTAGTGCTGCATGGTTAGAACTATTGTTGTGCCTTCTATTGTTCAAGGTAAAACCTTTATCTTTTGTTTCCTCCATCAAACCATCAAGCATATGCTACCATCATGCCCTTTGTCTCTATGACCCAATGCTCAAAATATTCCTCAAAAAACAATCATTCTTGTCCCATTTCATGTCAACTGATGTAGGACACCTTATTGCCTACCTTTTGATAGGTCTCTTCCTATCGACTTCAACACCCTATCTAGGAAGAAGACCCAAAAACACTTTGATAAGGGGTTTTCATTATTGGCTCCTGGTTAAACAATTCTATGAGTGTTCGACGACAAAAGAATTATTCACACTCACTAGATTGTACTGTGCATCTTGGAGACCATCACCATTATCGGTGTCCATCGTCACGTCTGTTAACGATCTCCATCTGATAATTAGACGATTTTGTGCATGTTCAACATCAATGCCTATATTCACATGTACTAATTTATGCTATTGCGGTGAAGTGGAAATCAAGACCTTGGGTAGAGGCTTGCATCACTCAACCTTGTTTCCTCTCCCTAGTTGCGTTTATTTTTTTTGGAGACAGCTCATCAGAATGATCTTATTATGACACGGGTTCCGCATTGTGCTTATTGGTGGCCAACATCGTCATATCTATTTTATGAGAAAATCACTCTGACATAGCTACTAAGCGTGGGAATGCCCGACTCTGGACATGATTTTAGTTGTTTTTATATATATGTGTTGTATCAGGTTTCTCGTACTGCCCGAAGCTCCTATCCTCTCTCTTTTTTTCCAAAGAAAAGGACAATTAAATATAAAGTATTTCAGCCATCATTTTAGCCTCTGATCTCACACTTTAGGGGGCATCTGTTATACAGGAAAATGACCTCCTCATCAGCTTAGAGGAGAAATACATGATGACTTAAGGACTGACCAAGTTCACAGGCCTAGTTGTCAAGCTAACACTCCTTAAACACTATCAACCTACTTTATAAAGCTTCCTAGCAAGGCTAAGGGTGCGTTAGTGCCCAAAGTTACTATGTATGTTACCTCGAGAAGAGTGTTCGTGATCCCTAATTAGTTTCTATGGATCAAGGGAATGAGTTGACTGAGAAAATATCCCTAGATTATCTTCGATCTTAGCTCATAAAAGCAGGGAAACATCAAAACTCGACCTGTTTGGGGGAATTACTAATTCTTAATGGAGTATGCAAATGGGAAAGACCACAAAGGCATGGAAACATCACTGCTTTTTCCTAATGGATGTTGAGTGTGGGATCCCCCCCAAGGCAAGTTTTGGGGCTTAAATCCCAAGTTTTGACTAAGTTCGATGTAAAGACTCTGCGATTTGTGGGCGCGGAGCACGAAGATGGTAAATGAGTCAGAGGGTTGTCCACCCTCATTTTTGTAATGTAATGTCGGTTTGAAAGATGTACCCATGGTCCACAGACCATGGGATTGTATAAATAGAGCGAGGCTCTAATTATAAAAGAGACATCTAAGTAATTGAAGGAATGGGAGAAAATCAATCCATGAAGTATTGAGTCGAAGTGTAGAGTCGTGTCTTTGGGTCGTTGTTACACAGTAAAATGTCACCGCCATCATGTCAGTCTCTTTACTGTGCCATAAAACCACATTCACCTATACCCATGCTCCCTGAAATGGCTAAAAAACCCTCTTTGCCTAAGTTAAATGAATCATCGCGTTTGTTAGTAATATAACCGCGCTGACGAGCGGAGGTCAGTGTATCTGCTGCGCTGCCAGCGCGGAAGCACACGTCTTTTCCGCGCTGGTCCCATTTTTCGAACAGCACACCCTCCGTTTGTCCTTTTCGCGCTGACCAGACCTCTTCTCATAGGTTTGCGATGTCAGCGCGG
>APFE030056182.1:213007-223678 GCA_000404065.3 Pinus taeda | reverse complement strand
AAAAAGAAAACTATTACCTTTCAGGAAATCAAAAAGTAAGATCTTTTGGCTCCATACTACAACTTGAAAAACTAATTTGAAAATAAAAACCCAGGTATATCTCAGAGGTAAAACCTATTTCTAAAAACACTATTTATATTTACACTCTACTTCGAAAAATAAAAGACCATCCCGATACACTAAATACTAATCGTCCATAAAAATTAATAGGGGGAGTCTGGTGATAGCTACCCTCTGCACATGAACAAAATATATTTACAAGACGGGTCACGGATTAAAATGGTCGAAATTTATCTGCATGAATATCTTTAATATCTCTTACGGCAATATATTGACCAGACGGGTCACGCATTAAAAAGGCTGAAATTTATCTGCATGAATATCTTTAATATCTCTGACGGTAATATATTGACAATACGGGTCACGCATTAAAAAGGGGCAAATTCTATTTCCAACTCCACTGCATTATAAATGCAGTCTGACATGCAAGGGGAATAGGGGTTGCCTTGCTGCTAACATGCCAAAGTCAACTTTGAAAGAATATAAATGGCAGTAGTCTATAATGCGACTTTTTGAAAGCTTTTCCGGCAGATTTCTCCGGTCAAAATCCGGCAACAATTCATTGGAATCCCAAGTTTGATAGCTAGTTTCTGCACAATCTATGGCTCCCAGGGGTTTTTCAGGGCGGTGAATCCAAATATGCAGTTAAAAAACCATTCTAACTGCTTAAAAATCAAGATTTAACCTCATTTCTTCGGCCGGATTTGGTCACCGGAATCTCCAAAAAGTCGCATTATAGACAACTCCATATAAATGCAAGGCAACCCCTATTCCCCTTGCATGTCAGACTGCATTTATAATGCAGTGGAGTTGGAAATAGGATTTGCCTTAAAAAGGTTGAAATTTATGTGCATGACTTTAATATCTCTGACGGCTATCCGGTCCAAATTAGATGTAGCAACAGAACTTTCCCTGACATCTCAGCACAAACTTTTTCGTGCCTTTTTCCCTATCTCATATACCTTTATATTGACAAGACAGCTCATGCAATATATTGACATGAGGATTAAAAAGGTTGAAATTTATTTGTATGGATATCTTTAATGTCTCTGACGGCTATCTGGTCTAAATTAGACATAGCAACAGAACTTTCTCTGAGGTCTCAGGATAAACTTTTTCTTTTCTTTCTTCCTGATCTCAGATACCTCTATTTTTTTCTTGAGTAAATACTCAAAAAATTAGTTAAAGTTAATAAGTGTTTTCCTAACCACTTAGCAAGTAAAACAATATTTACAAATCACCGCTAATTCACTTATGCATAAGAATTTAAAAAATAATTTTATAATTAAAAAATAACATCAAATTTATTTTAATTTTCTACATAATTAAATATTTACATAATTTGGAAGATATTCAAACATTTATAGTTTATTATTTTATAATATTTAAATATATATAAAATATTATGATGATATCACTTTATTAGTTTATTATTTTATTTTATATAAATATATAAAAAAATATTATGAGATATTCAGATTTATAGTTTTATTATTTTATAATTATAAATATATATAAAATATATATAAAAAATATTAATAATTTTTATACTTAGGTATGGGATATATTTATAAAATTAAAATTAAATAAATAACCAAATTTAATTAAATATATATTAATAAATTACTTAAAAAATTTATTATAAAAAGAAATTATTATTTTTAGGAAATCAAAAAGGTCTAAAATAATAAATATATAAAATATAATATATTTTATATTAATATGGAATATATTTATATATTTAAAATTCTAATTAAATAATAAACCAATTTAAATGGAAATATATGCTTATAATTACCTTTAAAAAAAATTGTTATTTTAAAAATAAAATATCTATTTTTAAAGAATTCAAAGAGATCTGTTGGCTGTATCCTAAAACTTTGAAGAATTAATTTGAAAATAAAAACCCAACTATATCTCAGATGTAAACCTATTTCTAAAAACACTATTTAAAATATTATTTTTAAGAAATCAAAAAGATCTGTTGGCTGTATACTAAAACTTTGAAAAATTAATTTGAAAATAAAAACCCAACTATATCTCAGATGTAAACCTATTTCTAAAAACACTATTTATATTTATATTTTACTTTGAAAAAATAAAAAACAATCCAGATACACTGAATACTAATCATTCATAAAAATTACTAGGGGGAGTTTGGTGAGGGAAACTCCTATTTTATAGCTCATAGAAAAGTAAATGCTGCCTGACATGCCAGGCATTTAGCTCTGGTCCTCTCTCTCCTGGTTGTTATCTCTGTTCTCGTGCTGTCACTGACAGTGCAAGAGCTAAATCCCTGGCATGTCAGGCAGCATTTATTTTTCTATGGTCTACGAAATAGGAAAAGCCCTCGAGTGAGAAGTACCCTTTGCACATGGGCAAAATATATTGACAAGACGGGTCGTGGATGAAAAAAGTGGAAATTTATCTGGATAAAAATTCTGTGTGGAATCTCAAACTATTAAAAAGTTTGTGATCTCAGCACGCTTCGGTGATGTTAACTTAAAATTTGTCACCTCAATGCTCCCAGTAAAGGAATGAATGCCATGGGCAACACACAGCCAACGACGATTGAAACATCTCTTTCCTTCAGTTGAGGACATAGTATACTGAACTCCATGTGCTACAAAAAGACCGTGACAGGTAGAGACGATTAAATGCTCAAAAGAGCCACAGAATCCAGAACGACAACTTCGGTTGAGGACATAGTATACTGAACTCCATGTACTACAAAAAGACCGTGACAGGTAGAGACGATTAAATGCTCAAAAGAGCCACAGAATCCAGAACGACGCCTTCAGTTGAGGACATAGTATACTGAACTCCATGTGCTACGAAAAGACCGTGACAGGTAGAGACGATTAAATGCTCTAAAGAGCCACACATGATCGAAGCTTCATTCTGTTGGCAATTGTATGACACCCGTACCATTAGTAGGAATCTGTTGTTATGAAGTTCGTAAAAATAAATAGTTTGTTTATCGGCATTAAATATTAAATAAATTGGGTGGCATAAGTTTATTTTTAGATTTTGGTAAATTAATTATTCAACTATAATCCTATATTATCTTTATATTATCTCTACTTATTTAATGCTGATTGACAAACAACTTATTTATTACCATAATATAAAAACCATACAAATAGTTCCCCTTCTGGAACCAGTTCCTTTCATTTGTGAATTTTATAACATTCACAAAGTATCCATCATATAACACCAGCTGTATGGGTAGGAATCCATGATTTATGAATCTGTTTTACCAGTTGTTTTCGTTGGTTGGTATACATTACCTAATCCTTTTACCAATTGTTTTCGGTTCTAGGTATGCATTAGAGTGTTACTCTGTGTAGGTATCAATGGTTTACGTAACTAATTTTTTATTTAATTGGGTGTTTGTTCATCTGATAAAAATGTGTAATTATTTCTCTAATTAAAGTATTAATTTTATAGGTAATATTATAAGATTTGGTTTCATTTGGTTAAGTTTAAATATGTTTTCTATACTTACTATGAGAGATAAAAATTATGGTATACATTACATAATTAAGGTGTGTATTACATAATTTTATTGGTAATTTTATAAGATTTTGTTTCATTGGGTTATGTTTAAATTTTTAGGAAAGATAATATATATATATATAATATAATATATTTTAAAATAATTTAAAAAATATTAATAAAATATTTTAATATTTAATTAAAATTAAAATATATGTATAAATGTTTTGAGGAAGTTTAATTGGTGATTAAAGTAATGTGAGCATGTGAAAAGTGAGAGATCCAAGATTTAAATCCCCCATTGTGTTTTTATTTAAAGAGGACAAGTGGTAGACTTTAGTGGGTTGCTTGGTTCTTCTAAGATGCAAAATATATATGTAAAATTATTAAATAAATTTTAATGTATATGTTAAAAGGTTTTATATCACCAAAATATCTTCAACAATACATTAGTGGGTTGCTTGGTTCCTCTATGATGCAAAATATATATGTAAAATTATTAAATAAATTCTAATGTATATATTAAAAGGTTTTATATCACCAAAATATCTTCAACAATACAGAGCTATTACATCTTGTTCATAGCGGGGATTCTTACTATTGAGGATAATCTTCCAATTTTTCTTTTCATAGGCCTCCAAATTACAAAAAAAATAGATATTCTAATACAACAAAAGTCAAAATATACCCGAAGAGTTAATAGTCATTAAGATTCAAAAGAAGAAATGCGATCCTGGGGTGTAGCACTATCAAAGTCACAATGAAGATGCCCCTCTACATGGGCCAGCCTTATGTCAAGCCTATCCTTGGAGAAGCACTAGTTCCTCAACATCCTTTTAATGTCCTCCAATGAAGCAAATATGTATCCTTCCACTTGTTTATCTTTCATTACCAGACCAAACTAAGTCTTCATTTGCAAGGGCAGAGCAACAAAATTGAGGTATTTCTTTTTTCATCCCCTAGTGTGACTAGGGTCAGGAACCCATTCAGAACTCTCTTCTAGTATCTCAAAGTCAGAGTAGGATTGCCTCTCAACACCCACCTAAGTTTCCAATTTTCTTATTTCTAGTTGAGTCTCAGAAGGCACTGCATTAAAATATGTTATGACTGAATTTTGGGGATAAAGTTGAGCCCCACATTGTCCCCACAAACTACTACCTCCTTCACCCCTCCTACATCACATGCATTGTCTAGGGGGCATGGTGAGCGGCAGGGGTTCAAGCCTCTAACAATTACCCAAACAACCACGACAAAGAACCTAGTGAGAATAGTCACGTGACAAAAAGCTAATAGAGTAAAAATAAAGGGCAAAATTTATTTAATAGATGAAATGACTTTTTCATTGAAATCTAATAATATAATTTCTGGTGAAATTGTGATTTATTGGTGTTAAAAATGCATTTTGAATTTCATAAATGGGTTCAACATACTAAAGAACCCTTAGGGGCACTATAATTCTCCAAATTAAACAACAAATACTTATGATTCTCATAAATCTTTGTGAAACTTTGAGCAACTTGTTTAGTAAATAGGGATTTAAAGAGAAGTCTAATTAATAAAAAAATTAGCCTTCTTCTCGGTATTTTTTCTAGTCAATTTTACCAAAAATATGCTAGATATTTTTTAAAATCTTAACTTTGAGTTATATAATGCTTTAAAATGTATGCTTTACCTTATAAATATTTCAATATAAAACTTATAAAAAAATTAAATGTTCATGTTAACAACTATATTTCAATATAAACTTATTTTATATATAAAGAATGTATGTGTGTATGTCATTCTCCTCTGTGTGTAGTCTCTCACACTACTACAAAAAAATAAAAAAAATTGGCCTCCAAGAGCTCCCCAACACAAAATTGTGGCTTGTCGCGAGCCACTCAGTCGTTCTCCTGAGATGGAGTCCCCTCTTTTGCTAAATCATTTAAGGTTTGCAAGGCCTGGTGTTGTGCCTCTACTTTGGTTCCTTTATCTTCCCCCTTGTTGATTAGGTCATGTGTTGTTTTGGTGGTCGGATCCCTTGTGACTACATTGGTGTCCTCGCCTCTTTCCCACTATATGACCATGAACAATTCATTGCACTTGTCAATAAATTTTATTTCCTCACTCTGGAGGTATTCCCATTTCTTTTGATATTCTCAAAGTTCATCAATATGGAATCTGTGTATTTTCCTGTGAAGTGTTTCTCTTGTCTACAAAACTCACCCTACCCATACTCAGTCTGATTTTCGACACTCTTTCTTCAAATTTCTATATCTTGTTTGTCACTCTTCTACAATGCGTGGATCTTCCAATAAAGAAATCCATAATTAAGACTCATTTTCCACCATATTTCGGCACCACTACTCGTACTCAACTAACTAATGATAGTGGTCCCTGGCGCATTGAACCAAGTCCTTATGTTCTCGCTCCTCTGGTGACATCAATGGCTTCTGCTGCTCCACGAGCTTTGTTACTTTTGTTTTGAGTCCTTGGATGACCTCTCTTATATTTCCAACAGGTCCCTTAGTTGGGATATTGGTGTTGATAAGATCACCTATTACCTCTTAGTAGACCTGCCCTAATGCTACATGCCACTTCATCTCATTGTCTATGTTAGGTCCCTATACTACTTGTGTAACCCCTTATTGTTATTAGTACAATCCCCTTATTATATTGTTGTGCCCATGTAGTCCCCATATTGATATTATTGTGCCCTATAGAAGCCCACTATTGTTATTATTGTGCCCTTACATTATTATTGTTATGTCGACTCTAATTATATTATGACCCCTTAGACTCCTATATATAGGAAGGAGGTCTTGCCATTTGAATCATCCAAGAATTGTTCATTTGTGTAATGTAAAGGAGGTTTCCCCCTCGAAGAGGCTGAATTCTAAGGCGTTGATCTATCTTTTCTATATTTTTGTGAGCTAGTTTCCTAAAATTTGGTATGAGAGCTTTGGATTCTAGGGTTTTGCTGCTCCAAACAGGTCATCATGGAATTTTCACTATAATTTGTTTTCCTGCAATGTTTCGGAAGCTAAAAAGAAACCCCATTTGAGCTGAAATTGTTCTGAACTTCGGGTCCGAATTTAAGAGCTTTTATCACTATATTGTCAGAGATATGATATGAGGACATTAGGGTTTTTGCAGACTCCTGAATTACATTCCAAATAGGTGATTGGGGGAAAAGCGTCATAAATTTTGTTCTGAGCATCAAATTGAAATTTGGTAAGAAGTTTCAGAAAGAGGATGGCCTTTAGTTTTCTGTATATTAGTTTCAGGTACTAAGGTCGAAACAGTGACCTGTGGCAGTTCATACAAGTTCGCTCTACTAAACTAGTCTATAATTAAGTCACCATGAGAGATTTGGCATAACTCTTCCTTGGAGAATCCAATTGCGATCAGACTTGCAGAGTTATAAAGGGAACTCAAATGGATATTACAGGTTGAAATTTCAGAACCTAAAGATCTGAAATTACAGAGTTACAATTGTTTCAAGATCAATCTCCTAAAATCAAGAAAAAACAAGATGAGGAAGTTTGATAGCAAGGATCTAGTAAATTGGATACTATAGATGGAGAAATATTTTGATCTACATGGTGTACCACTGTTACAAAAGGTAGGTATTGCATCTTCATATTTAGAACTGGATCAATTTTTATGGTATAAAGGGCTTTGTTCTTGTAAACCACTTGTTACGTGGTCAATTTTCACAGAGGAAATGATAGCACATTATGAGGATGCAAAGAGCAACACCTTCTTTAGCCAATTAATAAATCTCAAACAAAATTGGTCAAAGATAGAGCACATTGAGGACTTTCAAAAATTGAATATAAGGGAAAATGATATTCCAGAGAATTAGAGGATTGATGTTTCCACAGGGACTTTAAAGGATATTGTTCAACATGAGGTTCATCTTTGGGAACCTGATTCATTGGAGAAGGAATTCAGGTTAGAAAGAAAAGTGGAAAGAAAAATTATGGAAACAAGGATGTCTAACCCTCACAACTATAAATATGGAAGTTTTGTTTCTCCTAGCCTTCCACAACCTACAAGGTTGACACCACAACAATTGGAATAAAAAAGAGCAAAAGGGCTTTGTTACAATTGCGATAAAAAATATATTAAAGGTCATAAGTGTGTTGAGAAGAAATTATTTTACATTGATTATAAAGAGGAGGAAGAAAAGGATCCAGAAACGTCAAAAGAAGAGGATATACACTAGGAACCAACCCCAGAGATAGAAGAAATGAATCTGACCATATCTTGTAAAGCAATGGCAAGAATTACCACTCCTAAAAATCTCAAGATAGAAGGACATATCAAGAAGAAAAAAGGTTCAAGAAGCGAAAGAACACATCGAGCATCAAGAAATTAATATTGATGGTTGTAAAGGAAAAGAAACATGATAAGACCAATGTATTTGAAGGCTGTGATGCTAAACGACAAGCTGAATTAGAAAAAGTTGTTTCAGAATATGATATCCTATTTCAAGAACCTAAAGGTCTACCACCAGAAAGGGAAATTGTACATGATATTAATTTGCAGCAAGATGCTCCATTTCCTAACATCGGAATGTACAGGTTATCCGCTTTAGAGAATGTAGAAATCAAGAAGCAAGTACAGGAGCTGCTCGAGAAAGGGTTCATAAGACCAAGCACATCACCATGCAGATCCCCAATAGTGTTGGTGAGAAAGAAGGACGGTTCGTGGAGGATGTGCATTGATTACCGAGCACTAAATAAAATAACGATAAAGAATCATTATCCCCTTCCTTGCATAGATGATCTATTGGATCCGCTGAAAGAGGTTGTTTACTTTTCCAAGTTGGACCTACGTAGTGGTTACCATCAGGTCAAAGTAGCAGAGCAAGATGCATGGAAGACTACTTTCAAAACAAATCAGGGGTTGTATGTGATCCGGATTTAAACAGGAACGCAATAAAATACAGAGATAACCATAAAGACAGATATACAGCGGAAATAATACTTCATTTCATTACTGTAAAATACTGAAATATGCTTACAAATAGAAATAAACTAGCTAGGGCGATGGTAGCTTATCTCTGAGAAGAGATGTGGCGGCTACATGCCTCTGAACTGTTCTGAACTGTGTTACAATGAGGATGGAAGGCCTATTTATTGTTGAGAAACAATGGAAAACCCTTCACATTCCAAAATCCAACCCTAGAAGATGAAACGCCAAATTGTGGGTCCCGTTTTGGGTAAATTGGTACATGAATTTCCCGGGGTCATAACTTTGGCATACGATCTTTGTTTGACGTGTATGATAGCTCGATAGAAAGATCTATCCGAGAACTACCACTTTGGGAAGGGAAACATTAGTCCATCAACTAATGTTGCCCCGAGATTTCCCAAAAAACGTCATTTAGGGCCTCAAAACGGCTCCAGAAGTTCAGGACCTGAAAACTGCTAAAAATAGTAAATTGTGCTACAATTTAGGAAACTGAAAAAACTGAAAGAGACAATTGTAGGGGTCCAAATGGGATAGGTGGGTGGCCACCAACATCCACCTGGATCATTCCTCCCCCCTTAGGAAGCAATGGTCCCCATTGCGTTGAGTTCCTCCCTGAGATGAGGAAGCTTCTACTGAGCTGGGTCGCTGGTGAGCTGTTCTGCAATCTTTGATGTATCCAGAAATGGTGGGAAGCATGGTCGACGACAGTCCACATTGAACACTCGGTGCAAGCGAAGGAATGGAGGAATGTTGTGCTTCAAATCATTGTTGCCCATAGCCTTGGTACTAGTGTAAGGACCATGTCAGAGTGGTCGGAGCTTCTAATGGGCTCTTGTAAGGCATTCTTTCTGCAGATGTAACCAAACTTTGTTGCCCACTTGAAACTTATGTGGTACCCCTGTGGGTGAGGAGAAGTTGTTCCTCTGTTCTGTCATGACCATATCCCTCTGCTGCTACTGTTGCGTGGAGGAACCCTTTGCGGGGGTCATGGATGTAGCAACGATCTTCCCCTTACTTTGTGAGTGAACCATACAGATGAATTTCCTGTTCTGGGAGATGAACTTGCTGCCTCTCTTAGCAGTGATCAAAGAGGTGGTGGTAGGTGGGGCTACCTCCGATATACCTGTATAATGAATCACCCAAAGAAATAATGACAACGCGAGGCCTTGATTCATACACAACATGTCGTCTTCACAAGTATGGTTGGCCTAATAGTACATCACAAACATCCAGAGGTGTAACATCACACAGTACCTCATCTGTGAAAGGCTTGATGCTGTAGGGAAGGTGGCACTACTGGCAAACTTTGAGATCTTGTCCTTCATGAAGCCACCCAATACTGTATGGTTGCGGGTGTGGTGTAGTTGGTAGGCCCAACTGCTTCACGACCTCTACTGAAACGAGGTTCTTTTGGCTGCCACTGTCGACAATGAATTGTAGCGGCAAACCCTTCACCCACATCTGTGAGTGGAAAAGACGTTCCCCCTCCTCTGGATCTTCGGGCTCATTTTTCTGGATTTTGGCAGTGGCAACAGTGGCACTGGGATCCGCATCAATGATCTGCTTCCCTTTTCCATTCCCCTTGTCGAGTTCTAGCTCAGGGTCAGAACATGCATCTGATTCGAAAGCCTTCAACTCGGCCACCAGCGACTGCTTGGTCCGACACTCACTTGTGTTATGGGTGGGACCCTTATGGAACTCACACCACTTTCCTGTGTCCTTCTTCGGCTTCATGGTGTTGTTATTTTCTTGTGGCTTCGATGGGTTGTCTTGGGTCACCCCGCCTTGGCTTTGTCCTTTGGGCTTCGGATTTGCAGATCCAAAGTCTCGCTTCTTCTGTTTGAACTTTTGCTCGATTTTGACAGCGTATCGGTATGCCGTGCCGAACGAGGAGATGTTCAGGAACTCCATCTCTTCCTGGATGTATCGATGTAGGTAGCCACGGTATTTGAGCACTAGATGCAGCTCAGAATCTTTGATACCCAACTGTGTGTGAAGGGTATGAAAAATGTTCGTGAACTCTGGCATATCTTGGTCTCGTCCCTGCCGCAGTGTGGTCCATCTGATGTATTTGTCCTCATAGCTTTTGACAGGGTAGTACTGCTCCTTGATGGCATCTCGGAATGAATCCCAAGTGGGTGCGGCTGAAAA
>APFE030056182.1:48598-208491 GCA_000404065.3 Pinus taeda | reverse complement strand
CCAAGTGGGTGCGGCTGAAAATAGTGAGCCTGTACTTTCATCCTTCTGCTCGCAGTATGTTTCCCACTAGTCCTTGACATGGGGGGCTGCTTTGAGAAGAGCGAAAACAATCTTTTCTTGACTTGAAAATTCATGAACAGAAAAATAACCCTATAGCATATTTAACCATTTATCTATGGCATCTGCGTCTATCTGACCCTTGAATATGGGGATTTCAAAATTAACTTGTACCTTAAAGGGCGTGGCGTTTCCAGAGTAGCTGCTGGAAGCCGATGCGTCACTTCTAGGTAGCCACTGAAGGATCTGCGAAAAGTTATCCATCATCGCGTTCCTTTTCCGCTCGAGCTCTTCTTCGAGCAATATTTTGATAGGATCTCCTGCCCCCTCGTCTTTCTTCTCATCCGCCATGGGAGGCCGACGGGATTTGCGAGGCTGGTCTTGCAAAGGTTCGACCAGTTCAAGCCCTAACTCCTTATATCATGACCTCGTTGGGGACATGCAAAGAAAAACAGAGAAAAAGCAGACTGCTCTGATACCACTGATCCAGATTTAAATAGGAATGCAATAAAATAAAAAGATAACCATAAAGAAAGATATGCAGCGGAAATAATACTTCATTTCATTACTGTAAAATACCGAAATATGCTTACAAGTAGAAATAAACCAGCTGGGACGATGGTAGCTTATCTCTGAGAAGAGATGTGGCAGCTACATGCCTCTGAACTGTGTTACAATGAGGTTCGAAGGCCTATTTATTGTTGAGAAACAATGGAAAACCCTTCACATTCCAAAACCTAACCCTAGAAGATGAAACGCCAAATTGTGGGCCCCGTTTTTGGTAAATTGGTACATCAATTTCCCGGGGTCGTAACTTTGGCATACGATCTCCGTTTGATGCGTATGATAGCTTGTTAGAAAGATCTATCTGGGAACTACCACTTTGGGAGGACAACATCGGTCCATGGACCCATGCTGCCCATAGAGTTCCCAAAAAAATTCATTTAGGGCCTCAAAACGGCTCCAGAAGTTTAGGACCTGAAAAACTGCTAAAAATAGTAAATTGTGCTACAATTTAGGAAACTAAAAACGTTGAAAAAGACAATTGTGGGGGTCCAAATGGGATAGGTGGGTGGCCACCAACATCCACCTGGATCAGTATGAATGGCTAGTTATGCCTTTTGGCTTGACTAATGCTCCTGCCACTTTCATGAGAGTAATGAATGATGCAATGAGGCATTTTATTGATGATTTTGAAATTGTATATTTGGATGACATTCTTGTATTTAGTAAAACATGAGCAGAACATTTGAAGCATGTGAAGAAGACTCTAGATGTTTTGAAAAAGGAAAACCTCTATGTTAAATTATCAAAATGTGAATTTGGTAAAAAATATTTGAATTATTTGGGTCATATTGTAGGGGGTGGTGAATTGAAGATAGATCCCTCTAAGGTTGCAGTCATTGTAAACTGGCCTAAACCCAAGTCTTCTACAGAAGTTAGAAGCTTCCTAGGGGCAACACAATATTGGAGAAAGTTTATTGCTAAATTTTCCTTAATTGCAGCTCCTTGACATGCTTTAACAGGATTGAACAAGGTGTTTTAGTGGGGAGGCAAACAACAGAAAGCCTTCGACACCTTGAAATAAAAAATTAGTACAACACCAGTACTATCATTGCCAAATCTTCAACAACCATTTGAGATCGAAACAGATGCCAGTGATTATGCCATGGGAGTAGTTTTGATGCAACATGGTAAACCCATATGCTACCATTCTGAGACTTTTAATTCTGCAGTAGTTAATTATCCTACATATGATAAAGAGTTGTATGCATTAGTCCATAGTGTGAAAAACTGGAAACATTACTTAATGGGAAAAGAAACAATAATACATACTGATCATCGACCACTTCAGTACTTGCACTCACAAACTAAGTTGCAGCAATTAAGACACTATAGGTGGATGGGTTTCCTACAACATTTTCATTTAGTCATGAGATATAAAAAGGGCATACATAATAAACTTGCAGATATGTTGTCCAGACCAATCATAAATGCATCTACTATACTTAAGCAATTTAGTAATGCACGAAAGCTACATTGAACAATATGCTCAAGATATAGACTTTAAAGATGTATATGCAGCTTTAAGTAATGGAAAAAAGGTAGAAGCATTGGATTACTATGTTAAGGACCGACTCTTGTATCATTTGGGAAAGCTATGCATTCCACAAACAGAGAGAATTAATATAATTAGGGAGGCACATACTTCTCTAATATCAGGTCATTTTTGTGTAAGCAAAATAATTGCACAACTACAAAGATACTGCTATTGGCCAAAAATGCATGAAACAATTTATAGATATGTAAGAGGGTGTACCATGTGTGCTAAAAGCAAGCCTAACAATAAAAAACTAGGCTTGTACACTCCACTGCCAGTCCTCGGGAAAGTGTTTCCATGGAATTTTTTGGAGGATTGCCAAAATCTAGAAAAGGACATGATTATTTATATGTTATTATGGACAGGTTCAGCAAAATGTGTATTCTAATACCTTGTAATAAGCAGATTACAGCCAAACAAACAACAAAATTGTTCTTTCAACAGGTCTAGGTGCAATTTGGGTTACCCAGTTCCATAGTATCTGATCGAGACTCTCGATTTGTTGGGACGTTTTGGTCAAGTCTATGGGAACTAATGGACACCAGACTAAAGAAAAGCATAGCCTTTCATCCACAGAAAGATGGCCAAACAGAGGTAGTCAACTAGACAATGATCCAGTTGCTCAGGGGTTATTGCAGCAAGCATCCCAAGCTTTGGGATGAACATTTATGTTATGTGCAACATGCTTACAACATGTTATGGGATTAAGAAAATAGAGTATCAGCAAAAAGGAAATATCGGAAGCAAGGCTAGAAATACACAGAAATCACACACACACTCAACATAAAAGGAATGGGTGAATCTTGTGAAGAAGGTGGGCCCTGTCCCTCTCACAAGATTCCCTGGAATGCAGATGCTAAGTTGAAATGCTCAGAACAGTGCTTTATTCATCTGCCAAAATGTCAAATTACAATAAGGATTCAGACTTGCTCTGCACTACAATACTTCCATTACAACTAGCTACCCCTCTAATGTAGATGTCTCCTCTTTATAGAGGAGACATCTATTACAATAGATTGTCAATATTCATTCAGTTTGACCTTTTTGTACAAAAATAGGAAATCAATTCCTATTACAACATGTTGTTACAACAGTGTATAACTTTGTCATCCTTCGTTAGTCGGATCCTTCTGCTGTTGCAAAACTGGAACACTTCAACCATCTCCTTGAGATCCTCGTACTATCCTTGGTTGTTTCATCACTATTGTAAATTTTGTAAATCTCAACTATTCCCTTGAAGTTCTCGTGTTGTTCCTAGTGTTCCAGCATCTACGACTGTGTTTTTCCAATTTTGGACAGTTGCTGATCGTGCTGTGTCAGCATCTGCAAAGTATGGTTCTGCCAGCTTCAGACGGTTACTGCTCCGCTAGACAATTGCTATTCACCCATTGCAAAATGAGGTTTTACCTGCTTTAGTCAGTTGTTGTTTCTGGTGTTGCAGCAACTGCACAGTTGTTGTTTCTGGTGTTGCGGCAACTGTGAATTATAATTCTGTCGACTTTGAACAATTTCAACAATTGTCAGCGACTTAGTCAACTTCCAAATATTAATTATAAAGATAACATGAATATGTGTTGAATAATTAAACATATAGCAATGAGGAGAGTTACTTCATACCTTTGGAATAATGAGGTCAAAATGTTATCAAGGGTTTCAACTTATGGGCTAAAGAGGGTAACATCATGACAAAATATAAGGTCAAAAGTAGACAATATGGGGTCCTAACATATAGTCTCTCACACTACTACAAAAAAATAAAGAAAATTGGCCTCCAAGAGCTCCCCAACACAAAATTGTGGCTTGTCTCTAGCCACTCAGTCGTTCTCCTGAGATGGAGTCCCCTCTTTTGCTAAATCATTTAAGGTTTGCAAGGCCTGGTGTTGTGCCTCTACTTTGGTTCCTTTATCTTCCCCCTTGTTGATTAGGTTATGTGTTGTTTTGGTGGTCGGATCCCTTGTGACTACATTGGTGTCCTCGCCTCTTTCCCACTATATGACCATGAACAATTCATTGCACTTGTCAATAAATTTTATTTCCTCACTTTGGAGGTATTCCCATTTCTTTTGATCTTCTCAAAGTTCATCAATATGGAATCTGTGTATTTTCCACCACGGCTCATACTCAACCAAGTAATGATAGTGGTCCCTGGCATATTGAACCAAGTCCTTATGTTCTTGCTCCTCTGGTGACATCGATGGCTTCTGCTACTCCACAAGCTTTGTTACTGTTGTTTTGAGGCCCTGGATGACCTCTCTTATATTTCCAACCGGTCCCCTTAGATGGGACAGTGGTGTTGATAAGATCACCTATTACTTCTTAGTAGAGCTTCCCTAATGCTACACGACATTTTATCTCATTGTCTGCTATCAGCTTCTTTGCTTATTGTAATTGTTGTTGCGTTGTCTTCATGTGTTCTACTTCTGTAATGGTGGTTGCTACCATGACAATTGCATGACATTGTGCTACTATCAGTGTAAACTATCTAGAGTTAATTGGGAAAGCACCATGTCGACCTACGTAGTAGCTGTTTTGCATTGCTACGATTCCTTGCCAAGGAATTCCATAGCTCCGGTGGATAGCCACAATAATTGTTTGCTTTCCAGATGTAAAAGAAGGCACCTACATTGTCTCTAGGGACTAGGGTTGGCCTTTAGTGGTGGTTTGAACTGCGGGTTCTTACGGAGTTTATTAGACTGCCAACCTCTTGCATAGATCACCCAATGTCTGTTGCAGCTTGACCAACTTTTCCATGGTGGCCTCTTCCATGTGATCATCGATTATCTCAAAATTGTCATCTGATAACATCATTTGAACCGGAGAAGCGCAAATTTCCTTTTGCTTCTTTCTAGCTCAGTTTGTAGACATGTTGCTTGCATTACTCCTCAATATCCTCTTTCTTTCTAGTTGTGCATTTTTTTTATTGTACCAGCTTTTCTTCTTCCTGCTCATGTTTCAGAATGACAAGGAAATGGACCTCTTGTTTTTTTTTATCTGACTATGACCCTTTAGTCTCTTGACTGCTTGGTATTTCCTCGAACTCCACTTCTATGTTCATAGGTACCTTCCAAGTCACATCCCATTATTTTCCTCTACATCCACGTAGTCTTGCTAGAGTTTTTTCAGTAAATATGGTTCCAAAATCAGCTTCTCTCATCTAGCGTACTTGTTGGCTGTGATAATAATACCAACCATTACTTAATCCTTCCAATATTTCTGTGACGCTTTACAGGCTAGTCCATGAATAGCAAATAGAGTGGTCCTCGACCTCCCCTAGACATTTTGAAGTCCTTCATCACCTGCACGCTAAGGCTATGGTCTTTATTGATGTAGGAGCATGCGGCTCAGAGGGAAAAATCCTGTAGTTTCTATGTTTTTCTAGTTAAAAATAGGATAAAAATGAAACATGCTATCTTTTTTAAAAAGGTAGGATAAGAGTGGGGAATAAAACTTGCTATCTTTTCATAAGATAGACAAATTGTAAAAAAGCCTTAAATTACTATGTAAAAGGTTGCTTTTGTAATAGATAAGGTTATCCATTATGAATAAAAGAGACATTGGCCATCAAGCTTGAGGGGGAGAGGCGATGCCAGCATTATCACTATGAAAATTCTCTCTGGGGAATCTAATTCAATGGTTGTTGATAATCTGCTTATGTAGTTTATTATCCTGTGCATTGAGAGGGGGAAGAGTTTTATTGTTTCCACGGTAAACATTGGAGTCGTTTTCAATTAAATCATAGTATGAATTGATTTCACGTTATAAGGGCCGCACGTCCCTTTGTTTGTAATCAAATTTCATGCAGTTAAGTGGCACCATAGCAGGCGTGAACCTTACAGTGGTAAACCTTAGCGTATCCAAAACATATTGACACAAATGCTATCTTGTTAATGTGTATTTTGAAATCGCGGACAAGTTAAGAATCTCCGCAGCTTTAACTTGGGCGCAATTGATTGCATGTAATATATAATTACTGTGTATTAAGGCAGTTTGGTGACAGTGGCGGTATAGGTTCGAAACTCGGGCAATTTCCGATTAAAGTAATTATCAAGCCTTATATTCTGGATATGCATGGCGGCTTTCATTATTCTGCGTGGTTTTCATTAGTGGTTCCTAGCTGTTGCACAGAGAGGGCTCTCCTCTACGTGTAGTGGCCGGTTGAAATTACAAGTGCGGCTCAAAATAGCGTTGCTGCGTGAAAAGAAAAGGGCGTTGTATAGCTGTTAGCCTAGAACAGTGTGGTCAATTTCTTGTGGGGATGGGTTCCTTACAACGAATGGCTCGAAACAACATGCGGTCTGCTAGCAGAGCATTCTATTAATTATTCTCTAAATACTGTTCGCTGTTGCACATCTCATAACTGCTTCAGTTTGTTTGAATGGTCTGAGCTCAACGGGGTTGGTTCGTTGGTATTTAAGACATCATTGTATTAAAATGAGATCTATTGAATTGTTGTTGCATAGTTTTTTGCGTAAATCCTTCCTTTGAAAGATCGAAATAATCATAGATGTATAGTTCCCTTGTAAAGGCTATGTAAAATTTTTAAATTTGCTGCCTTTGATTATAAATTAGAAGGGTTGTGTCTAGTTGGAAAAGGAATGAAGCTATCAGTTTAATGACTGATACGCTTGAAGGAAATACAAGGGAAAGAGAGGCGGATATTGAGGAAATTGCAGCCAAATTGGAGAAACTATCCCTAACATCTGCACCCACGCCATCATTAGTGGTATCAGAGCCAACAACTGACATTGAATTGAATCTCAGGAGCAGGAGAAGGATGGATTTCAGAGTTGGAAGAGGACGAGGACGTGGTGGAAGAGGACGGCCTGTTGTGAATGCTGAAATAATGGAAAACTTAGGAGAGCTGCGAGCTGGATTGGATGCGTTAACCTCAAACAGAAACATAGATGATGGAGATGTCAGTGAGCCCGAAATTGAAGCTACAGAGGAGGAAGCTATACAGGTTACTCCTGAGATGAGGTTCTTTCAGTTAGTGTTGAAATCCATAGCCAGGCCATGGAACCAATTAGTACCGGTATACCAAGGAGGACTAAATCCAGAAGAATTGATCGACTGGATTAATACCATGGAGAAATTCTTCGATTATGAAGAAGCGGAAGATGAGAAGAAAGTAAAGTTTGTTGTCACCAAATTAAGAGGCCATGCAGCGCTCTAGTGGGATGGTGTGCAGGTGGAAAGGAAAAGACTTGGTAAGTAGCCAATCAAGAATTGGATCAGAATGGTAGCATAGTTAAAAGGTAAGTTCTTGCCCAGTAATTATCAGCAAACATTATTTAGACAAATGCAAATCTTAGACAGAGAGCTTTAACAGTGAAAGAATATACATAAGAGTTTTATAAGGTGGGCATAAGAGCTGGAGAAGCCCAAGCCATAGATGAGAAGGTGGCTAGATATACGAATGGCCTCAGGATGGACATTCAGGATGAGATAAGTCTGTTGTCTCCTAAAACACTAGAGGAAGCTTATCAGATAGCGCTGAAAGCTGAGGAAAAACTCATTAGGAAGCAGTTTGCCAGAGGGAGAGGGAATTTCAGAGGAAAAGAAAGTCAAGGTGGTAGTGGAAGATCTACAACACCTAAAGAAGGAGCTAGCAGTAGCTCAACCTAGCATGCACCCATAGGAGGTGATGCAAGAGGCAGAGGAAGAGGCAGAGAAATAAGATGTTACAGATGTAATGAGCTGGGACACAGAGCTTTTGAGTGCCCAGAGAATGCAGAAATAAAGCATAGGAATGCAATTGTTGCTCCAGCTGAGGAAGAGGCACCAATGGCAGAAGTAACAAAAGAAGTAAATACACCAGAAAGAGGAGAATCTCTGGTAGTTCACAAAGTTCTGCTTAAGCCAGCAAAGGATATGGCTGAACCGCCACAAAGGAAGACTTTATTCAGGACAATGTGCAAAGTCCAAGGGAAATGTTGCCAGATGATCATTGATAGTGGTAGCACTGATAATTTGGTTTCTACAGAAGTAGTGGAGAAATTGAACCTGAAGACAATGAAGCATCCAACACCTTATAAAGTGTCATGGTTAAAAAAGGGACATCAACTGCTGGTAAGTGAACAGTGTGAAGTGGAATTTCAAGTGGGCAAGTACAAAGATAAAATTGTTTGTGATGTGATGCCTATGGACGTGTGTCACATATTGCTTGGAAGAGCTTGGCAATATGACAAAGGAGCCATACATGATGGGAAGAGAAACACCTACAAGTTTGGAAAGGATGGTGTCAATCATACATTGTTGCATTTGCAGGAAGAAGATGTACCGGGGCAGAAGACTGATCCAAAAACTCTATTACTTGGAGGAAAGGAATACTTGGAGCGGATGATAGATGTACAGTTGAGACGGGAAGAACTCAGAGAAGTTGAGTTGGAAGAGGAGGTTTCCATTGGTGAAGCAGAGGAGAAGACCATTGATAATTTCTTGAGTTATTGGGTAAATCCAAATCAATTGGATAGTGTGAACTCTTGTGTTTATATAGCTGACAATTGTGATGTGATTACAGGTGTTGGGAAGGATGTGCAATCTTGTGAAGCTTTCACAAACAGGGAAAGAATCTTTTAGGAGATAAGTACTTTGAAGAAGAAAGCAGCAATGCTTTTGCTGTTACAACAGAGGAAGCTCTTGTGAATGAAGAGAAGGATCAGCTTGAGGAGCTGGTATATGAACCAATAGTTGAAATTGTTGAAAGTTGTAGTTTTAAAACTAACAAGTTCTATATGAATGCAGGGATGATACATGATGATGATCAATTTGTTATAAATGTTGATAATGACAAATTGTTTTTATTAAGTGATGGACACATAACTGAGTTTATTGCAGGAGTTAAGAATCAGAATTATGTTATGATAACAGATGATGAGATGGTAACAACAGGAAGCTTGCCTTGTGAAAGTATTGAAGATTGCACAAAAATTTTCTCAAAAGATATGACAGGTTTATGGCATGAGTTAAGTGTTCTAGAGAAGAGACTAGAAGTACAGAGGATAAATATTCAGAATATAAGGACAGAGATGAATGAAAATAAAGAGGTTCATTTTTATGAACCAGAATACAGAGGCATTCTCGGAGAAGATGATGCCGAGGATAGACTGAGTGATAATCTCAAGAATGATTGGGATCAGTATACTGAAATACTGGCAATGGGAAGTAAGGCACTGATGCCTTATGAATTTTATTTTAACAAGTGTTTTGTGAATGCAGGTATTGGTGCAGAACATTTGAATCAGTTGAGGAGAGAAGAAGTTTTCTGTTCCAGAAGACAAGAGGGTATGGATGATCGGGTGGCAGTCAGAACAGAAACAAGCATAGAAGCAAGAAGTCACCAAGTGATAGTAAGAACTGAGCAAGCTGACTTAGCTCAGTAGGCAGCAAGAAATCAACAGCTTGAATATTTATTGGACAAGGAAATTGAATTAATCAGAAGAATCATTTTGAAAGTGTCTCAGAGGAAGACATCAACAAGAAAGAGAAGCAGCAGCAAAATGAAGACAGGGACAGATTATGAAAGTGCAGCTAGTGGAGCAAGACAACATAAGATATGGAGACCTGGAGAAAAGCAACAAGCAACAACAGATGATGACTTGCAGAACAAAGTGTGGGATCTAGGCGGACGAATATTTAAAAAGCATGATCAGGAGATCATGATCATTTTCAACCTTGGGAGTCTGATGCAGGAGCATGCGACCCAGAGGGAAAAAGCCTGTAGTTTCTACGTTTTTTCTAGTTAAAAATAGGATAAAAATAAAACATGCTATCTTTTTTAAAAAGTAGGATAAGAGTGGAGAATAAAACTTGCTATATTTTCATAAGATAGACAAATTGTAAAAAAGCCTTAAATTACTATGTAAAAGGCTTCTTTTTTAATAGATAAGGTTATCCATTATGAATAAAAGAGACATTGGCCGCCAAGCTTGAGGGGGAGAGGCGATGCCAGCATTATCACTATGAAAATTCTCTATGGCGAATCTAATTCAATGGTTGTTGATAATCTGCTTATGTAGTTTATTATCCTGTGCATTGAGAGGGGGAAGAGTTTTATTGTTTCCACGATAAACATTGGAGTCGTTTTCAATTAAATCACAGTATGAATTGATTTCACGTTATAAGGGCCGCGCGTCCTTCTGTTTGTAATCAAATTTCATGCAGTTAAGTGGCACCATAACAGGCGTGAACCCTACAGTGGTAAACCTCAGCGTATCCAAAACATATTGGCACAAATGCTATCTTGTTAATGTGTATTTTGAAATCGCGGACAAGTTAAGAATCTCTGCAGCTTTAACTTGGGCGCAATTGATTGCATGTAATATATAATTATTGTGTATTAAGGCAGTTTGGAAACAGTTGCGGTATAGGTTCGAAACTCGGGCAATTTCCAGTTAAAGGAATTATCAAACCTTATATTCTCGATATGCGTGGCGGCTTTCATTATTCTATTTGATCAATACGGAGTTAGTTTCATTATTCTGCGTGGTTTTCATTGGTGGTTCCTAGCTGTTGCGTAGAGAGGGCTCTCCTCTACGTGTAGTGGCCGGTTGAAATTACAAGTGCGGCTCAAAAGAGCATTGCTGCATGAAAAGAAAAGGGCGTTGTATAGCTGTTAGCGTAGAACAGTGTGGTCAATTTCTAGTGGGGACGGGTTCCTTACAATGAATGGCTCGAAACAGCATGCGTTCTGCTGGCAAAGCATTCTATTAATTATTCTCTAAATATTGTTCGCTGTTGCACATCTCATAACCGCTTCAATTTGTCTGAGCTCAACGAGGTTGTTTTGTTGGTATTTAAGACATCATTGTATTAAAATGAGATCTATTGAGTCGTTGTTGCATAGTTTGTTGCGTAAATCCTTCCTTTGAAAGATCGAAATAATCATAGATGTATAGTTCCCTTGTAAAGGCTGTGCAAAATTTTTAAATTTACTGCCTTTGATTATAAATTAGAAGGGTTGTCACTCGTTGGAAAAGGAATGAAGCTATCCATTTAATGACTGATACGCTTGAAGGCAATACAAGGGAAAGAGAGGCGGATATTGAGGAAATTGCAGCCAAATTGGAGAAACTATCCCTAACGTCTGCGCCCACGCCATCATTTATCTACAATCAATGGCTTTAGATTGTCTTCGTCAATGGGGAGGGCGGTAATCTCATGAATCAGGTTGGAGGTCAACACTAACTGGTTTGTCTAGCTAGAGGAAACCTCTATGTACATAGGCCAATATACATTTAACAACATTCACCTTAGTTTCCCTCCCAAAATGGGGAATAACAAATAGGTTGAGTATGTCACTTGTTTCTAAGTGGTAGGCCCACTCCTGGAGTTCCAGCTTAATCACCTTGGGGTCATCCATATCCACACATTGAAAATAATCCTAAAGGTTTGGAAATTTGGCAAGATCATGGATATCATGATCAACGTAACTCATTCTCTTAATATGGTTTCACATTTTCCCTTCAATTTGACCAACACATGGTAGGGGCAGTATCTCCAATAAGTATTTTGTGTCTCAAGTTACTAAAATAGGTGGGGCTATCTTCTTCCTTGGTTGAACATATCAGGTATCTTTTTGCAACCTGACTTCACTAATGGCCCTACCATCTCGAAATTGGTCCTCACACTATTATATTCTTCAATTGTTTCTTGATCCTCTACCTTTTGCAATGCATTTTCTTCCTACAACCCTTTAACTTCGACCTTTTGAGGGAACATATGTTGTTCAGTCTATAGTCTCCATTCTTCTAGTGATCCTCTCTCTTTCCCCATTTTTCTACAATGGAGGCTCCGAGTTCCAATACCCAAATTCTTGAGCCTTAGATCTCTACTGTGTATGCTCTATTGGTTGTTAAATCTAGTTCACAACCCTACTTCAGCTCTCCGCTCCCAAAAATATTCAATGTACAGATGGGCCTCATGCAAATAACTTCTTGCTTTTATGCTTGTCCTCATAATTATCCCACTTCTCACCATCACTTGAGCACATCAATATAATTGTAAGCAATCTACCACTTACTTTGTTATCATCGCATCGTAGGTGGGTTGTACGAGCATGATTCTCAATTGCGATTACACCTTAATTAAAACATTTTCCTTAATGAATAATTCCCTCTCCAAGTAATAACAGATGGGTCGTATCACCTAACTTTGACACATATTCTCCTAATTATATGCTGGGAAGGTCCCTCCATGCCATTTTTCGTACTATTCATAGTTCATCTAGATTTCATCCACTGTTAATGGAATATGCCCCTAACACTGCGTGATGCATGTTTTGGAGAAGATACCATGTGGAACCTCCCTGATGCATAATATTCCTTCATGTCGTGTAGTTTTTTTATTCTACAACAAGCCAAAATATTCTACTACCAACAAGAAATCATTAATTACTACACACCCACTCTAGTAACTAACTACTACTTAATTCATAAAACAAACAACATACTTTATTTATGTACAAAGGGTAGAGTTCTTCCTATTCCTTTACACATGGCAGGAAGAAGCCTAGTTGTCCTTTTACAACTTCAACCAACTCTCATTAACAATTCCTTCTCATAGTGTACCATCCAAATCTTGTAGCCACACAAATCTCATATCAATCACTTGTTGGATCATGTATTTCCCCAACCAATGCATTTGGAATTTTCTTGGGTGCTTCAAAAATTTGTTGTTGTATGTCAACACTAAATATCAAGGCATACACATATTTTATTTAATTCTCTTGTCATGCACACTTTCTCCTTTTCTTTATGTACGTCCCCGTGGAACCTAGATACTACATAGTCTTCCTCTAGCTGCAATAGTTCTTGCAATCTCCATTACACTGTGCTAGGTTCTTTCAACTACGTGATTTCCACGATACACAAGATGGGCACCAAACTTTCCATGGGAATTACTACCTCCTACCTATATACTACCTAGAAGGGTGTATGTTTGGTCAACTTCTTGCATGTGGTCCTATATGCCCATATGACCGCCCATATCCTCGAATCCCAATCATCACGTAGCACATTACACACCTCTGTGAGTGCAGCCTCCAATATCTCATTAAAGGCCTCCATTGTACCATTAGCTTGGGGATGGTAAGGAGTTCTCTTCTGATGGTAATTATGAAATTCTTCAGTTAGCACTACAATGGTCTTGATTAGAAAATGAGTTCCTTGGTCACTCAACAAAATTCACAAACACCCAAAATATGATTACTATATTGTCAAACAAAAAATGTGCAATTGTCTCTGGGTTACAATTTTTGATTGGCATGGCTTCCGCCCAACATGACAGATAATTAGTGGTGGTAATAATGTATGAAACATTAGTCCTCCTTGTAGGTGGGTTGATGGGACCCACAAATTCAATTCCCATTTTTCAAATAGTTGTAGGGTGAGTTTGGGAACCAAGGGCATATTGTCTCTCCTTGACCCCACTCACTGACATACATTATAGGCCTTGCAAAATTATTTAGAATTTCCATGTAAGATAAGACACCACAGTCCTATGCGCAAGATCTTCTGCATTGTGGCATTTCTCATAGTGTGATCTAACAATGCTTGCATATTCCTCATTCAATACTATGGAATGCTAATTTTCTAGCACACATCTGCATATTGTCCCATCCTCACCCAACTTATATAGGAAACCTGCGATGATAGATAAATATTTTGTTTTTACCACCAATTTGTTCCTATGTGTGATAGTATATCCCTCCATTGCCATCACTATACTAAAATAGCTTGCAATCTCTACAAAAAGGTCATCTACTATACTCACAACAAAAATTTATGCATCTGATAGATTGTCTTTTAGATTTTGTGCATCCTCTCCTATGGTCATGCACGACAAATGCGTTAGGATGTAGAAATAATAAGAGGGAGGGGGGGGGGATCAATATTGCATGAATATTACAAGTTTTTGCAAGATGATATCTTTTCAAAATTCAGAACTTTAACAATACATGAATAAAAACAAACACAAAAAACACCACATAAAGACATCGATATTATAGTTGGAAACCATCCTAGAGTAGAAAACCACCGAACTTTTTGCTTGCTTCTTCTTCTCTATTAGTTTAAGAATCTTCTGTTATGCAACCAGCTCACAAAATAGTAGAAAGAGATAGATAACCGACTTCAAAAGTAGCCTCTTCGAGGGGGGAACCTCCTTTACATTACACAAATGAACAATTATTGGATAATACAAATGACAAGACCTCCTTTCTATATATAGGAGTCTAAGGGGTCACAATATAATCAGAGCTGACATAACAATAATAATGTAAGGGAACAACAATAACAATAGTGGGCTTCTATGGGGTACAATAATAATAATATGGGGACAACATGGGAACAAAATTAACAATAAGGGGTTACAATGACAATAATAAGGGAATACACTAGTATTATAGGGACCTAACATGCCCTTCTCCTTCAAAAAAATGTTTTCCTCAAGACTTGAGTAGTTATGGATGCTTTTGTATAAAATTTACATCCTCACATGTGGAATATTTAGTGGGTAAGTTCTTCCACTTGATGAGATACTCTGAAATTGATTGATTTCATAGCTGTCGAGTTCTTGTTTCTGTGATTGCTTCAGGTTCCAATATGATTTTTCCTTCCTCGTTAAGTTCTAGCAATATTGTTTGAATTGGGAGCTTGTCACCTATAACCTTCTTTAATCATGAAACATGGAAAACTGTGTGCACTCGGTAAGATGCAGGAAGTTCCAATTTGTATGCCATAGTGCCAATCTTTTGTAACACCTTGTACATACCATAATACTTTGCTGATAATTTATTATCCTTCTTAGCTTGTTTGATGGAAATTTGTTTGTATGGTTGTAGTCGTATCAATACCTAGTCACGTACATCAAAAATTCTTTTGCTACGATGTTGATATTCCTGTTGTTTCATTCTATTATGTGCCAAAGTGAGGTTATCCTTTAAGAGTTGGAGAACTTTTTGTTGATGCTCGATGTGATATTCCACTGCTTGAAATTTAGAATTTTCTCTTAAATATGATGTGATGGATGGTGGATGTGTTGTAGCTACTACAACCACCCTCCAAAATTTTTCCTTAGCTTCATTTTGGAGCCTCCCTTCCAACCTTCACAGTAGCTTGCCTCGCTTGGTCAAGTTCACAAGCTTTAGTTTTTTGCTTGCACATAGGCAGCCTGTCAATCGCAACTTGATCCATTCCCCTCACAAGTTTTTCACTTGAACTTGATCCAGCTACAGGCTGAGCAGTTTCCCCAATAAAATCACGCATTTCTGGAGGGAAACCAACCTTCCCTCCAGAAATTGCACAATCCTGTATGTCAGCCTACTGGTCTCCAAGATTGCACAATCCTGCCAGTCGACACTCCTAGTAGGAGTTGTGCAATTTTCCCCAGCAGGGCTGCTCATCCCAGAATTTGCGCAAATCTGGGTAGAATTCAGTTGCTTGTCCTATAAATTATGAAAATCTCTTGGGAAGTCAACTCAAATCCTAGCCAGAAATGCCCATTTCCTTCAAGCAGTCAAGTAGTCTCTTGCATGTGCAATTGAGTTGATCGGTTCTCTCTGGGACTGAGAAAAATAGACTTGTATGCATTGGCTGCTTCTCCCAAGGAAACATGCAAAGGCATCCTTTGTTTCAGGGATCTATGTTTGGTAGTTGGAGGTTACATGCAAGGATCATTTCAGAAACCTCCCACTAAGTGTCACTTTCCCTAGATTTGTGGCATGCACGTCACAACCCCAATATTATCAAAAATCATCAATCGAATGCTACAGAGCTCATTCCTCACATCAACCTTGTAGCTATGACATCCTAGATCACATTTAGGAGTAGCCAGCACATGCAACTCATCTATCTTGGGGTAATCCCGCTTCCCATTCCTTATGTTGCATTTCTATCGCTTTTTGTGTTTTTTCTTGTGTAAGTATTGTTTGCTTGATTTCAGTGAATTCTTGTTGTCGTTTACATGTATATTAGCTTGTCCTAGCATTGTTTTAGTTTTCATTGCTATCTCACTGCTGTCGCATGCATGAAACTGTTTTGCACGGATGTTCACCCAACTGACGAACTGCCTCACCCACATGCATGTTGATCTGTTTACTGAATCTTTCATTCATGTTTTGCATGTACTGTCAATCACTTGTGCTATCACTTAGTGTTGCCATGCATTCACTGACTTACTTGCTTTCAGTTTCCCTTCGGCGAGTCGGGCCAACCTTGGCCCAGGCTTTGCCTTCACCAAGGTTGCATTGTGCAATTTGGGAAAGGAAGGCTCACCTTCCTCTCCAAATTTGTACATTCCTACCCAGCACTGGCCTCTAGGACTATTTTGTGCATTTCTGGGGGGTAGTGGCTGCTTGGACCAAGAAATTTTGCAAATCTGTTCCTGGGCTAGTAGTCCATCCCATCTGGAATTGCACATTGCGCAATCCTAGCAGTTAGTAGCCAGACTGGATTGTGCATTACATAGTGCGGTAGTCAACCAGTCTCCCAACAACCCAAACTGTGCCTTATATAATCTTGGCAGTTAGTCTCCCGACCTCTCGGCCGGAATTGCGAAACCTTCATGATCATGCACCCAGGTATGTTGCAAGTCAGTTCTCATGTTCATTTTTGTTTTTGGCTGACAGATTGCTTGCCATGAGTGTCGCCATGTCTCTAGGTATCCCAAGTGTTCATCTTCCTCTCAGAAGTACAGGTACAATGGTTTCCAGGAGAGCAGAGATGAAGACACCATTCAGATCACACTTGGGGATGCAGTTGATTAAGTGTCCATGGACTTGCCTACCCACGAAAACATCAAGTTTTTCATAGACAAGGACATCAAGATATGACAACAACAACATCACAACGAGCAACATCATGAACAACAACTGAAGACAACATACCAAATGCAACAAATGCAAGAGGAGGGTTGTTGACAACATGGAGGCGAAACAAGGTTGTAAGCTCAAGAAGGTCCATTGATGATGAAAGAAACTTTGGAGACTTTCACTATGAAGTGACTATGTGACATGAAGATTGCGCGAAGGTAGAAGATGGAACAAACAAGGAGTTGCATTTGATGAAGTAGCAACTCAAGGAAGAACATGAAGTTGCACATATAGACGAATGAGTTGCAGTAGGATCATGAACAATAGTGGGTGCAATGTGCACTCACGGATGAAATTGTGCCTATACAATTTGTAGATCTATCCCAGCATCTGGCATGGAGCAGACATGAGCTCACCACCTTTACCATTACAAGCATGTTAAAGAGTTGCTCTCATCATAGAGAACCGAGTGCCAGTGATGTCTTGCAAGGCTTGCTCAAGCCATGTTGTCTCACATTAGTACATACATAGTAATAATTAGAACGTGATCATATTTAAATTTGATGTACAAGTTTTTGTCCATTGATCCTCTTTTGAAACCTTGTTGTTGTAGGTGTTTGTCCAACTTTACATGTTAAGCTATTGGTGCTTGTTTCAACCCATAAAGAGCCTTTTTAACCTGCAAAATTGATTCTCATCATCAGTCAACTGAAATCCTTCTAGTTTTTCTATGTAAATATCCTCTTCTAGTTCACCATTCAAGAAGGATGACTTGACATCCATTTGATAGACTTTTACATTCTTATAAAATGAAAATTCTAAGAGAATTCTAGTAACATCTAATTTATCTACTAGTGCAAATTTCTCATCAAAATCAATACCTTCTACCTAAGTATATCCTTTGCATACCAATCTTGCCTCATATCTCACCGCTTGACCTTCTTCGTTGAGATTTCCCTTGTAGACCCACTTGGTTTTAATATTGTTCTTGTTTTTTTTCATTGGGACAAGCCCCCATGTGTTTTTCTTCTCAATCTTATCCAACTCCTCATTCATTGCCTTGATCTAGTTTTATCTTCACTAGCCTCGTTGAAGTTCTTGGGCTCTACTCAGGATAATAAAGCAAAATGTGTTTGGTTTGAGATGCTCAACAATTTTCTCCTTATTTTCGCTCCTAGTTCTTTGTTACCAAGTATTTGGCTTTTCAGATGCTTCTTTTGTATGTGACTTGGTGGATCCTTCTATGTAGACAGGGTCTTCTCTTCTTCTTCCTCTTCCTCATCCTTTTTTTACACTTCTTGGTACTCATATTCTATGAAGTCATAATCAACTACAACTTCTTTTGAGTCTTGAAATTTAGGAATTGCCTCATCCACAACAATATCAGTGTAATCCACTACCTTTTTTGTCCTTTTCTTGTAGCATTTATAACTTTTGATTTTGAATGAGTAACCAAGAAAGACACCATCATCATCTCGTGAATCAAAATTCTAGAGCTTGTAATCATTCCTCTTGATGTAACACTTGCTCCTAAAAAATTTGAAGCGATCCACTCTTTACATAAATCATAAGGAGTTTTTTCACTATTTAGCCTAAGAAGGCTCGCGTTGGAAAAATATATAGTTGTTTAAGAAAATTATCCCCAAAAGGTATATGTGCCGACACCAACCTCATCCATCACAACTCATGCCATGTCTTGGATTAACGTATTTTTCCTCTCCATCACACTATTTTTCTTAGGTCTTCTAGCAATTGAGTACTTCCTATTAATCTCATGCTCCTCACAAAACACTTCAAGTTCTTTAGACATGTACTCACCTCCTCTATTATATCTTGGGCACTTGATCTTTAAATCTTTCTCATTCTCAACTAGTGACTTAATATACTTAAACTTGTTGAAGTCTTCAAACTTCTCCTTCATGAGGATGATCCAGGTATCTCTTGTGAAGTCATCAATAAAAAATATGATATATCTTTCTCCTCTTCGGATATGTTTCCTTGTAGGTCCACAAATATCGATATGCACTAACCCTAATGGTCTAGAGGTTGAATATTCCTTAGTTTTAAAGTGCACCCTTGTTTGCTTCCCAAGCTGGCATAAATTGCATATAATGTTGTCTAGTTTAGATAATTTTGGCAAGCCTCAAACTCATCCAATTTTGTTGATCTTGACTAGGTTGTCGAAAATGACATGAGCGAATCTTCTATTACACAACCATGATTCATCTATTTCTCTCATGCAACAATTATGTCTAATTTCATTAAATATATACATGCTTTTATCATTTCGGATTTTTTTTCCACCAAGCTTCCAGATTTTGAATTTTTTATTTCACATTCCCTAGATCTGAAGATCACATCATGCCCATTATCACACATCTTACTCGTGCTGAGAAGGTGGTGTTTCAATCCATCAATAAATAGCGCATTCTCAACCTTGGTCTATTTATCTAACCTTACAATCCATTTCCATTTGATGAAGGTTGGAGCATCATTTCTAAAGTTAACATCATACTCCTTTAAATGCAAGAATTTTCTCTTGTCACATGTCATGTGCTTGAAGCATCCACTCTCAATAAGACACTACTCATACTGATCATGGGTTGTCAACGCCAACCCACATTTTAATATTTTTTATATTTCTCCTTCCATCTTCTCATCACTTTCTGTTCATTTGACTTATGTTTAATATGTTTCCTTGCAAGACTTGAAAATTGGATTTTCATTCACTTTCCTTATGGCCAAAGTTGTCACATATGAAACACTCGATCTCGTTTATTAATGGAGAAAAGTAATTTCTACCATTAACATGCAAGCTATTAGATCCTTGGATATCTCTTGATCTATCATCATCTCTTTTTGAAATATACTTAATTCTACAATTAATAGCCTTGTGCCCAAAATTATGACATGCAAAACAATACCCATAAAATAAAGTAAGATACCTAACATTGTATTTCCACTATGGGGGAGTAGATTTGAAAGGCCTTTGTTTCTTTACTTAATTATTTTTTGAGTTTCCATGTGTAATAAACCTAAAAATATATAGAAATCTATGATAAAATAAATCCTAGAACTAATACAAGAATACGATATAAATTCTTTCTTTATTAATAAAAACCCTTGACGTAGGGTAACATCATACAACTACTCCTTAAGGAAGGAGAACATTTCACAAGCCATATGATTGTCAATACAATACTCGACATATCTCCAATGGATAGTCGCTAGCCTCTATATAAGCTTCATACATACAATACCATGGGTAATACCATTTGTAATACCATAAACCCTCAATACCATATATCCAATACCATGGGATTATCATATTATTCCCTAACTACTTGTGGTCCATTACATGAATTGGGTTAACCACTTTATTTATTAAACTATGGCCTACTCATTCATCATACCTAATTAATCTAACTAGTTGTAGTCCCTTTTTATAATGAGGGTAAACAACTTACAAACATCATTAATGTGGCTAACCGCTAACAAGATTTATTTTCTAAACTAACTAATTGTGGTCCCCATTTTATATCACTTTATGCCCTTGGGTACACCATTAGGTATACTACATTCCACCACCCTTAAATCATGCTTCTTCCTTGAAACATGAGAAAAAAATAATAATAAGATCTACCCAAAAGAGTAGCCCACTGGTATCATGCACATGCATCCATCCATCAAAGAGAAAGGTGAACACTCATTCTATCAGTTGCGTCACTCACTTGAGATGTAAATTGGTTCTTTTGGTTCCCATGTGTAGATGTGTTGTGGGTAGATCACCATGCCTCTTTGGGTGTATTCCAACTGCACCCATCCTTGTTGCTAATCCTATGCCATATTTTTGGTTTTTGTCTTGTTGATTGAAGTTTTGTTGGGAGGTTTGAGTGGCGATATGTAGAAACCTTAACTGACAAAATTTTCTTTTTCAATTCCCCAACTGATAATGCGTGAGTGGTGTCTGGCTCCATTTGTGGTGCCTGATTTAGTTGATGTGCTATCTTGTCTTCTATTATTTCTTCCACCAAGGAATCATCATCTGATGTGTCAGTTCCCGTAGAT
The DNA here is from genome assembly GCA_000404065.3 of Pinus taeda. Taxonomy (NCBI): domain Eukaryota; kingdom Viridiplantae; phylum Streptophyta; class Pinopsida; order Pinales; family Pinaceae; genus Pinus; species Pinus taeda. Next base: position 187,456 of record APFE030056182.1, on the reverse strand, counting down.
CTTTTTTCCTATGGCTCCTCGGTCTCAACCTATTTACTAATGGAAATATCTTGCAAGGATTTTTTCTTTTATTTGTACCATAGCTTTGGAAATTCCTTTTGTACATTAATATTGATGGTACTAATTGTGTCCATCCATGGATATCCCAAAAAATCATCCTCCTCATCCATATATAAAGTATAAAAGTTGGAATGTAATACATATTTCTCCATGATAAACTTCAAGTCCTTAAGTATTTGAATGAGCTGACCATCAACTTGTGTGTTGTCAATATGTTGTGTAGGAACTTGCAATATTTTGGCCGATTTGAGATTGATGAGATTATGCTTGCAACTAGGGTTAATAAAAATAATCACCTTGTCCTTGTGAATACATCCAAGAACTGTAACATGGAGATCTCAAAAAATAGGCCTTTATGAATCTTATTTTCCCTCTTTCTAGAATGAGACGACTTGTCCAAAATGACTTCTTCGAACTCTTCATCAGAAAGTGGTTGCATCTTGTCATGGTCAAATGAGTCTACCCATATAGAAACCTCATATTTGAAATCAATCCTTGGTTCATATCTCTAAGTTGGGCATAGTAAATTTTTATATTTTAGTTATTCCTCAATAGTAGGACCATCATCATTTCCTTTAAAAAACATCTTGCTAGAACTCCTAAAATAACATCAAGGTTTTGAATAAAATCACTTACTTAGGGGAGAACAAAATTGAGATCGTCACAACTCAGCTAATATAGCTTAGAATTCTTATTATAAACTATTTTTGTAAATGGAATGGGCACTCTACATCTTCCCATGTGACTATGATCACAAATTGGGCACTTTGTAACTCATATATCTGTTGCAAAATTTCATGTCGTCACAAAAATTGATGAAAAATAATTGATTTTAGATCAACAAGATCTCCTCTAGCCAGATTCTGATTCAGATGATATATATATTTTTTAAATTGGGTGTTTCTAGAGATGAAATCAGATATGCAATTAGATTATGAAAATTCTTCACCCAAATTTCCAGAAATTGATCTGAAATTTTCTGCCCACTATTTTCCACTAAAAAAATCTATGAAAAATAGTTGATTTTAAATTAGCAAGATATCTTCTATCTGGGATTTGATTTAGACAATTTTCTTTTTTGAACTTGGGTATTTTTTCAAGAGGAATTCAGATATGCAATTAGTGTCTAAAAATTACGCACCAAAATTTCTAGAAGTGATATGAAAACATGACACCCACTATTTTTCTAAAAAGAAAATTTCTGTGAAAACAAAAAACCCACTTTGTCAAGGAAAGAGATCTGAAACCACTTGTTGTAAACTTGTAGATATAATAAAATATCTAACAAAAATAATTTTACTAAAAATCCAATAATATATAGAAACGCTTCAGATATTTATTAATATAAAACCCTTGAGGTAGGGTAACACCAAACAACTACTTTTTAAGGAAGGAAAACACTCCACAGTCCATATGCTTGTTAATACAATACTCGAAATATCTCCATTGGAGAGTTTCTAGCCTATATATACCATGGTAATACCATTTGTAATACCATCAACCCTCAATACCACACATCCAATACCATGGGATTATCATATTATGCCTTAACTACTTATGTTCCCTTGCATAGAGTGGGTTAACCACTTTATTTATTAAAATATGGCCCATTTATTCATCATCCTTAACTAAACTAACTAATTATAGTCAATTTTTCTAATGAGAATCAACTACTTACAATCAACATTAATGTGGGTAACCACTTACGAGCTTTATTTACTAAACTAACTAATTGTGGTCTCCCATTTATATCACTTTATGCCCATGGGGACACCCATAGGTACCATGTATTATCCACCCCTAGGCACTCTTGTTGATGGCTGAAGTATTCATGTTAAACTCACATACAAAATGATAGAAAAAATTAGATAAAGATGAGATACATATGATTCAAATAGATATACATTTTATATAATGTCTAATGACTCTTTGTTTTCATATTCCATGTGGTCTCTTGGACTCCAATGACCTTTCACATTCCACACCATAACCCATAGTGGATTAAGTGTCCAACATTCGCTACTTGATCTAGAGGGGTATATGTGAGTCCAAGAAGAGATCTCAAATATAAAAATGCAAAAATGCATGCAAAAATTGGTTGATTGTTCTCTTTGAAATGATGGTATAAGGTGGTAGAAGTTGAGGTCTCAATCGGTGGTGGTTTAAGGATGACCACTAACACTGGAATGCTTAGTTAAATTCTTGGAAAATTTACAAATATGGCTAGAAGTTGAAGACTTATACTAGCAGAAGTGATCCCTAATTTTCTGAAAAGGGAGACTATTGACATATCAACTTGAAGCACTTAATGTAGTTCCTAGAACAATTCCAAATCTGGCTAGAAGTTGAACTTTTTTACTAAATGAAGTTCTGCCTATTTTTCTTGAAGAGAGATACCATTTAGATCTCAAATTGTGGTGGTTTAAGGAAGGCCACCAACCAAAGTTTATGCTCATGGGTTATTGCTTTGTCTCTGGCTATAACTCTGAATGTGGCTATGGATGAATCTGGATCTAGGCTCATGTAGTAGTATCAAAATGTGGTTAAATCTTGCTTGATTTATCTTTAAATATTGTAGATTTCGATTAATCCCCCCTTGCTAGATACAAGGTGAGAAGATGAAGAAATATCAATTGCAATATGTGTCAAAAATAGAGAACAAATTCTATGATATGACCGAAATATCCTCTTCGATGTAGAAGCCCATTGCCTAGAAGCGATCCATTCAAGGTGAATATTCATCCTTGTAGGAGGCTTGTTTCTAAAGTATCTATTTGAATGATGAGTGTGCTTACCACAATGCTTATAAGGGTGAATATAAAAGCAATGATCTTTCACATGGCCAACTTGATTACAGTGTTGTTATTTAACAATCTTCTTTGAATGTGGAGGCGGAGCAATATATGGAATAAATGAATGTGAACCATCTATAAGAATCTAAACACATTGAAGCTTGATGGGTTTCGAGTATTCCAAAGTTTGAAATGATACCTCCTTATCATATACAAGACCGATTATATTCTAGTTGTTGAAAAACTCTTCCCAAGGTCTGATGATGGGCTTAGAAAGTGCAAGTTGAATTTCTACATCTACATGCAAATATGCTCTTGCAATGGGCATTGAATCAAGCTAAAATTTATTGATTTGATTAGTTTCTAATTGATGATGGGAGTTTGTCTCAAATTCAAATAGAGTATTGTTCTAAACAAAAAACAATATCATAATGATGCTTACGCTGTTGTAACTCATATTTCTATACTTGTGATTCAAGTTGCAAAAACTCTATCTTCTCTAATGCATTTTGCAAACAAGTTCTATTATCAGACAAAGTATCGTTGTTGATTTTAACTATTATTTCAATGGTATGAATGATTAGAGTTATTAATAACTCTAACAAATTGTCAATTTGAACCATCTAAAAACTTAAAAAAAAATCCTTGCAACTCCACCCATCAACAATCAGTGAATCACAAAATAATTTTGAAAATAAATACCAAATTGAGGTCTCAACACATCATTAAGTATGCCTTTGATTTTGTTTAGAAAAAATTAGTCTTCTAATTGAAATGAAAAATGATCTTACTTATGTTTCGAGACAATAAAAGTATGCAGGTCACACTAGATGTGCAAGCAAAATACAATCATACAAGTCACTAGTTTGATTTAAGAAGTGTATATTGTTGCATTGCATCGATTCGTCTCCTTGTGTACAAATTATTTTCATCAATGATGGAAAGAAAATGCATTCACCATTTTGGTTGATTCTTAATAGAAGGAAAAGCTATGCATGACGCTCCAACAATAAATTCTACCAACATGACCTCACGGTGCTGGAATAAAGAAATGTCCCATGGCTAAGGTGACATTACAAGCAAAAAAATGTATTCGAGCATGCCAATGTTTAGATGCGAGGTTATGGAACCTTGAGATGCGAGCTTATGAAATGAGCTTGTATTTACCAACTATAATGTTGATAAACACTCGCATTGTATATAAAAAGTCAACTAGACGTTAACGCATGAACTTCAATACATTTACTCAAATTTCAATGCTCCGTTCCCAATAAATCATGCTCCATTCCATGCTCTATATGAAACAAATGGATAAAACAGTGCTTGCATTAATGTATCAGTTGCAAAATACATTTTGTAGGCTTCACAATAGTGAATGTCCAATGCATAGTCACTGAACTTACTTCATTGTAGAGAAACAATGAAGTGCACATATGTAAATAAATTCAACATATTCGATGCATAAAGACAACATGAATAATGTATAGCCAAAAAATTAAATGAATTCCAAACTTTGGGATAAAATTTTTAGTGATAGGTGCAATGAGGGACTGGTAGTGGTTAGCACTATCGAGATAGCTTGGACAAGTCCTTGGAAAAAACACAACTCAATATTGCTTTATGTATTGTTTGCATCATAGCTAAATTGTATTGTATCCTCTCTCTTTTACCTCGAGTTTAGGATGCAAAGGGTTGTAGGTGAATGGTGCATGTGTGAAATACAAATTGGGAACTAGAGAGAATGGGCATGGAGGAGACAATAAATGGACATGGAAGTGTTGGTAGATAAGTGCTTGGATGGACACGTTTTGATGTTTCTCTGTATGATGTGCTATTGTGGTTTCCCATAAGAGTTTAGGTGTGAGGAGTGTGAGCTTGTTAGTGGAGCGTTAGGGTTCCTAATGACAAGATTTTATGTATGCATCAAGGAAAACATTAAACACGGAATGGAACATATGACAAGTAATGATTTAAAATGAAACGTTATGAGCATGAAACATTAATGACCATTCACATTCATGAAAAATGATGCATTACCGCAATAAGAGAGACACATCGGTAACAAATATGTATCAATAGAGTAAAATGAGACATGGATTTTGGTCAGCATGACCAGAGATAAGACTCAAATCGCAATGATAAAACTGAAGACTGTGCATGACAGACTAGTAGAAATGGTAGGTTACAAAAGGGAAATTATTGTATAATGTTTCCAATATTTGTGTTGAATTATTAGGTTGATTAGACCACAAAACTTGTGGTGGAGCAAAGCCACACAACTTTGGCTCAAACTTTAGTAGGTCCAAAATTTACTGGCTCTGATACCATGTTAAAATCACACGCAAAACGACAGACAAATTTAGATAAACGTGAGATACATATTATTCACACAAATACACATTTTATACATTGTATGATGACTCTTGGTTTTCATATTCCAAGTGGTCTCTTGGACTCCAATGACCTTTCACATTCCACACCATAAGCCATAGTGGATTAGGTGTCCAACAATTCGCTTGATTATCTCTTCCTTTTAAAGCATCTACATAAATAGAGCTTGGCAGAGTTTTAGCATATTATTGATGAGTTTTAAACCCTATGCTAGATTTTCATTCTAAAGATATTTTCACATTGAGAATTTCCTTCAAGACTTCAGATCCATTCAAAAAATTTTGATTCAAATATGCTTGAGATTTTTCCTTTATTAGATGAGATCTTAAGGAAACAATTTTTCCTTCAAGTTTGTGGAAACGTTTCTCCCAATATCCTAGTTGATTAGTGACACTTCCTCCTTCATTGTTGCCTCCACCAGGAGTATTTTTCAGAAAATTATGTCTTCTTCATGAGAGAATGGACTTTAAATCCCAAACATCGTAAGTTGTAAGGATTCATTCTCTTCCTCCAACTTGTCCCAGTTGTTTTACTAATTTTTTAGTTGCTGAAACAAAAATTTTTTGAACTTTTCAAGCTCCTCTATTTATGTCTTGAAAACACGTCAACAATATAAAACTTATCTTCTTTTATTCTTCATATTTCCTCCTTCAACAATTTGTTCTTAATTCTTGTCTTTTCTCATCTCATCCAATGCATTGGTTAATTCTCCTTCACAATATTCAAGCTCAAATTCATATTTGGATTCAAAGTCCATAAGAACACATTCATTATGTCCCTCTTCATATAATGATGTCTTGCTACTATGTTCTTTAGAGTCACTTTCCTCTCTGGAGTAAAATCTCTTTTTCCTTTGAGCTTTATCTTTATGATACCTAAATTTTATTCTTTTCCTTCATCTTCTTTTGCTTTTAATTATGTTCAAACCTCTTATGATGGACACTTTGATGCTAAATGTTCCCTTCCACAAAAAAAGCATTTGAAGGAAATTTCATCTTTATATTTTTTGGAACCCCTTTCAAGCATCCTAGCAAACTAAAAAATTTATTGAACTAATTCGTTGCTGGAGATTCTTCCTTGACCTTCTTAGAGAATTTCTTGAATTTCTTGAAGTGTTTTTTGGCTTTCTTGGAAACATTGAAGGTTGCTTCACTAGATTCTATTTTATCCTCTCCAATTCACATCTCATATGCCATAAGAGTCCCAAGAAGTTGTTCCATGGTGACAATGCTCATATATTCCATTTCCTCAATTTCTCAGACCTTTATATTGAACCTTGATGGCAAGGACCTCAATATTTTCTGAATAATAACCTCATCTTCAAACTTGTCATCTACGTCTTTGATCAAATTAGTAACTTCCTCAACTTTGCGAAAATATTCACTAATTCTTTCCTCTTCCTTCATATTTATGCTCGTAAGCCTCATTCGGTAGGTTTGAAGCTTCACCTTCTTCACCTTGTCATTTCCTTCATATTTTTTCTGAAGCTTGTCCCAAACATCCTTCGCTAACTTCTAATGCATCACATTAATGACTACATTCTCACTTAGTCTAGCCGAAATAACATTTTTTGCCTTAGCATTGTTTTGATAAACTCTCTTCCCATTAAAATATGTAGGAAGAGTATTAGGAACTATATATCTTGATACAAAAGTAACATAAACTTCAACATCTAGGATCATCAAATTTCTTTCCATCCTTATTTTCCATATTCCATAGTTCTCTGTATCAACAATAGGAACTTTAACATCTTGAGTAGCCATGATCCCCTTCAAATATTATTACAACGGTTAAGATACACCCAAAAGTTTTGGAATTGTAGAGTTGGAATTGATGTCAATAGGCACTTAGCGCTACTTTTATTATGTTGATGTCAACTTGGATTGTATCTGACTCCAGTGTGATTGGTAGAAAATTTACAGGATGATGCAGAAGCACCTGGCAAGGTGGAGTTTTATGTTGATGTCTTAATGCTTGTAGAGAATGTGTTTGGAGGCTTTGTCATGATTATCATAGGTTTTACATGGGTTTTCAGAGGCTCTATAGGTTCATGAGATATTTGAAGTAGTAGATGGATAAGTTTTGGAAGTTCTAAAGTCGAGTAGATGGAAGAAATGAGGCTTCAAATAGGTGACACAAGTGACTAGTTGAGGAAGTTTTAATGATATGTACAAGGGTTGTTGAGGTATTATTGAGACTTTTTAAGGCTTGGAAATGTCCCATGGGTGTTGAAGAAGGTGTCCTAAAGGTTGGAAGTAGTTTGAATGAGGTTTTACTTAGTTTTGGGTTTAAAAACAGGGTAAATCGGGTCACAGTGGAGAAACCCTGCATTATAACTCTAGTCACAATGGATAAAAATGTGTTATTAACTCACTTCCCTAATGGAAAACCTGTTTTACCTCTTCTAGAGTGAATTTCCCGGATTCTATGTGCACTCAGTCAATGCCAGGAGCATATACTTTGGTTTTTGGACTTGGTAATTAGTCCGAAAGTCCGATGAAGTCTTCTAGAAGATGGTTAAAGTTGATAATATCTATCATTCAATGAAGATAATGGAGGATCAGGTCTAGGAGGAGAATTATATATTTGAGATTTCTTTGAGGATAGGTTGGTTGTATAATTGGTTAGTTGACTAAATGTGTGAGAAGAGAAAAGTATGCAATTGGACTAGACTATGTAGATGTCCTAAAGACTTCAAGAGCTAGATCAAAACTTGCAGAAGGTAGCATAAACATGTTTCAATCAACATATTGAGCAGAGAGCAAGGAGTTGTTGCAAAGGGATCTTTGAAGATTTATCTTATGTATTTTTTTATTTGTAATGTGTTTATTATATTATGTTGTGTAGTGTTTGTATTGATTGATTTTATAATTTTTTATATGATTGATATGTTTTTGTTGATTTGTGTAGTTCTCCTTGGATTCTAGTTTTAAAATGAATGAAAGTGTGGCTCTGAGAGGTTTACGAGGTAGTGGCCTTCGTTCAGTATTGGTTGGACAAGATAAGGGTGGTGGCTCTTTACTGGTGGTGGCTAAAAATATAGTATATTGGGAGTGGTATCTCCATCTAGTGGTGGTTGGATAGTCCATTTGTGGTTCAGTGAGGCTTAATAGGAGTGGTGGCTTCCAACAGGTGGTGACTTGCAAATTCTTGTGAGTAGAGGCTTTCTATATGGTGGTGGCTAGCAATATTGTTCAAAGGGGTAGTGGTTCCTAACTAGTGGTGGCTAGTTGAAAGATATAAAATAATGTATTCATATAACAATAAGAGAATGAGAAGCGACACAACAACAACGAGTGGTTTTTGTTCCTCTGAGGTTTCCATCAGGAATCATCGATGTCTTATGTGTTGAATGTTTTATTGTTTTCTGTTTATGTTTGAGGGTTTGATTTCTCCCAATGTGTTTCATATTGTTAATGGTTAAAATATTAATCAATTGGTGAAAATTTTATAAGTGCCATCACTACTGATTCATCCCTCCCCTCTTATAAGTAGTGATCTACATTTCTAACAAAAGGAGTTTCCTAGGATACCACTTGTTAGGATATAAAAATACTAGGGGGGGTGAATCAATATTTCATGAATAATACAAGTTATTGAAAGATGATAACTTTTCAAAATTTAAACTTTAACAACACATGCAACAAATCAAACACAAACAACACCACATAAAGATATCAATATTTTAGGTAGAAAGCCTCTTGTATTAGAAAACCACCAAACTATTTTGTTATTTCTTCTTCTCTATTAATTTAAGAATCCTCTCAATTGTAATATTTAACTAGCCTCTACTAGAAAGGAGGCCATAGTCCTTAGCAATGAGTTTTATTGGTCATGACCAACAAAGATCCACTACCCTTTAGTTTCCACCTTTAATCAGCTCATCACTTTTTTGAAAGATAGAACAATCCTCCACAATTTTCCCTCAAGCTAATTATTCAATCCCTACATAACAATTTGAATGATACTTCCTTTTTGATCTTTGAATTAACTCTCTATATTTTTTCACTGATCTGCTACAAACACTGAATAAAAATACTTCTACACACACAATGCACAAGCTTTATCTCACACACACAAAACAACCAACCTCAACATCATAAAACATTCTCCTATAAGTAATTTTCTATAGTGATTAAAATAATAAATGCAATTAGAGTAATGTAGAGTTAATCATATATGTTCATACATTATAGATTTGGTTAGGTTTATACTTTCATTTTCATTAAATGCGAGAGATTGGTCAACTTTAATCATCTTCTAGATGAAGAGCTACATTCCTCAAACTTTTTGACCAAATAGCAAGTGTAAAAAACATAGAAAAATCTAGTGGAATTAATTAAGTGTGTGTAAATTTCAAGAAATCCATCTACAACAATCTTCACTTGGATGAAACTTTCTCCCAAAGGCTATTGTTTTTCGGATAGTATGAACACGCCAGAGAAAATGTTGTTATTTTCGCCCTATAGAAAACTACTTTCTAGAGAAGATACCATAACACTTGAAGTTTGTAACCTCTTTCCACCAAATTTGTAGTGCAAACTTATGATAGTAATATGCAACCTTGAGACATTATAACAATCATAGAAGATCATAAATTAGACCAATATGAGGCATAGTGGCCATGATTACAAGGGAAATAGTTCTAAACATTTGTTGACATCAATGGAAACACTATAATGCCAACAAAATGATCTGACGCTACGTCTAATTTTCCAAGCTCTATTGTAAATACAACAACCATTTGCAAATCCCCCCCAACCCCCCAACATGGGTATTTTGACGAGGTACTTCAGTGCAGTCTATGTACAATTTTAACTTGCTACCCAAGAGATAATGTATAAAATTTTGAGGTGCATACACCATCATGAGTCCCTCTCTCTTCATTGTGGTGTTGTTTTTGTATGTTATAGACAACTTCTTTCTCACAAAGGAGATGGGATGGTGTAATTATCCCTCCCTAGGATGTTCTAAAATCATTCCCAATGTAATAAATGAAGCATCGACATGAACATGGAACTCCTTCTACCAGTGTGGGAATACTAGAATTGGTGCAGTCACAAGCTTCTCTATTAAGGCATCTAGGGCATTCTAACACACCTCATCCCACTGGAACCTTGTCTCCTTCTTCAACAAATTATCCAATGGGGCAGTTATATGTGTATATCCTTGAATAAACTTATGGTAATACCTTATATTTCCTAGGATAGGATGCTACTTCCTAACTGACGTAGGTGGTGGTAGATCCACTATAACCAACATACTGGACAAATACACTAGTAATCCTTTCTTACAAACTATGTGTCCAAATAAAATGCCAAAAGGTGAGAAAAATATACAATCTTTTTATATTTAATGAAATCTACATTTGTTTGGACATTTTTAGTACTAACCATAGAACCTCGATGTGCCTTTCTAAGCAACTCAACACAATCCATTCATCCAAGTAAACTTTCTAGTGAACCATGGTATTGCACCAAGAGTGCTGCAACTCCCAATGGCTCCTCAACTCTATTTATCAACCTAGGGTTCGTAAAAACTTCGAGGTGATAGTGCTATATGCACAATAGATGGGATTCTACGCATCCCACCCTCAACTAGGACATTTGATCAATAGTGCTCCAAAACCATTCCTCCTACTGAATGAGAATGAAAACTAGTTATTGAAGGTGAAATCTAGAAGCTACCTGTCACACGGAATGAGTCGAGGTTGCAGACAAGATTAACCTCCCTAGTATCTAAAGATATCTAGTGACAAGGAAGCCAATCAAAAACTATCTTTCTCTAAATATGCAATTAAAAACAAAGGCAAACAAGTGTTTTAGGCCTACCTTGGGTCCAATGCAAGTTTGTGGAAGCCTCGCTCCTTTGCTCCAAATGAGCTCCCTTGTAGCAAGTCTACAAACAGAAACAAGCAAACAAATTAAATAGCAACTGAAAAGCCAATATCATAAAGCATATCCATCATAATGATCAAGGAGATTATGAAACAAACCACATAAGATAATTTGTTGAGAAAAATGAATTTGATTCTATTAATTCAAATCAAAGAAGAAATTTACAACCTGTGCCTTGATGCTGTACAAGCTCCTCCCAGGGTCCAACAAGAAGTCTCCTCTACTTTGACAAGTTTCACTCACTTCCCAATGAAGCCAAAAGGTATGTGATCTCTCCTCTCAAGCTTAACTAGGAAGTCCCAATTCCACCAGCATTTACCCTAAAAAATGTTCAGCTTCTAACCTCTCCAGCAACTAACCCAATGCCTTAATTTATAGTGCAATGGAGGGAAGTTACTAGGTCCTCCTTCAAAGGGATAAAGCCCTCCTTCAAAGGAATAGCTCCTCCTATCAAGGGATTAGTTCCTTCTCTTTTGGGATGCATGAACCATCTTGGAGCGAACAGTCCACGTCAAAATTCCTTCTAGAATCATCTAGAATTAACCCAAAGTGAGTTTTTCAGAATAAACTTGCGCCTTTTTGACTTTCATAGGGGTACGCACCCACCCCTTTACAGACAGAGCGTGCAGATACGCAGGTAACATGAACAAAGAGTGCGGGCCCGCAGGCAAAAGTGAGAGAAAGTGCGGAACCAGAGCTTTATTGATTTTTAATGTCTTTCTCTCATTTGCAAAGCTCGACATGAAGAGCTGAGGTCTGAGACTTGCTTAGGAGGACAGTATAAGTGATGATAGACCCATACTAACTGCAAAAATTCATGGTGACGATATTTTTGTGTAACAGATTGCCCCCTAAAGTGCGAAGTCTGTAGTAGATGAGGATTTCATTTATCATTTAGGAAGAGTGAAGTACTTTATCATTTCGAGGATCATCTTGTGGAGAGCGCGGTTGGAACCTGTAAAAACATTCAATGAAAAATATATATATGATATCATATCATCGCTGAGGTAGGCATTCCCATACTCAGATCAAAACTGACTAGAAAACTAACTACTGCTCTGATATAGGAATGATCTTGTAACACATCACAAGTATAGACACATGTAGACAGTATGGACGTAGCCATCTGTTTATGAATAGTCCATAGTATAATGAATACAAAATTCCTCGCAGCCTGGATGGTGGAAACTAGATCCAGGGTCTTCATTTCTACTTCTCGAAATAGTACAATTCTATCCATGTGAATGAATATGTCGAAGTCGAACATGGTAGAAACCACTTGATTACCAGTCAATGATGTAAACTGTTAACAAGTGTGAGAGAAACCACTAATAATGACAATGGCTCTCAAAGTACTCAGTACAATCCATGGGATGTGTTGATGTCGAACATGTCATGGAATCCTTCGATCGAAGGTCAATGATGCAACCTATCGTCGAAGGCAAGAAACCTGCCATTGAGGCATGCAGATCCCAAGGTACTAGCGATTTCTAGATCATCTTTCTAGATAAAGAGTTGAGGTCGATAGAAAGCGATCCGTCTTAGGCAAGCCTACAACACGAAATCGTAGATAAAGTTTGAAGAAATTTAGTTTCAAGGACTGACATAGGGATGGTTAAGATGGATGACAGATATTTTGTAGATGAATGGCTTATTTGCACTGACCTCTTGAACAAATAACGACACAACAGATGGTTTGGTGACAATTGACCCAAATTTAATACCCAGAAACCGGCTGAAGACTTTCAATCTGGTTTGATCAACTGTTAGGCAAAGGATTTCCCAACCCAGGTGAATGAAAGTTTCGTGTTCAAGAGTGGTTACAATGTATGAAAAACAGGCTCATTTTTCACTCTTTTCCCCCACCATTTCTGGCAAGTACCTCTTTACTTTTTACAAGCTTGAGGAGGATAACATTTGCTTGATTATAAGCTCATCCTTCGGATGAGGCCAAATTAGTTTAAATTCGAACCCTAAGGAGGAGTGGTCCGTTCCTGTTTGTAATTGAACAGGTCCTTTACTATCAAAATTTAATGAGTCCAGTATAGGAGAAACTCAGCGTTTTTCAATTTTAGAGAGTCTGAAAAAACTTAAGAAGACTCCAGGGTTGACCTTTTTCGTAAATTTGTGTCTCCCAAGTCCGAAAAAGTATAAAATAATACTTGAGAGAACCGCTTGATCTTTACGACCAAGGAGTACTTTTCGTAATTGGTGCCTTTTATCTGAAAAAGTAAAAAAGCGATCAATGACACGTCGTTTTATGACCAATATCGAATTTGAAACGACAAAAATATGGTAATCTTTCCATGTTTTTACGGTCAGAAAAGGGCTGTAAGAGGACCGTCTTTTTAGTTCTGTTTTAACGAGCTTAAAAAGAAAAACTCGGCAATCTTTTCATGTTTTAGGAGTCAGAAAATTGCTTAAAGGTGACTAATGTTTTTTTGTCGAAAATGACCGATTTCTCCTGAAAAATCTGTTATCCTGAACAAAACTCAAACATTACTCATACCTGTTTAAAATGGATAAAAATGTTACAAAAAATACCTTTTGAAAGTGAAAGGTAAACAAATTTGGAATTTATTTATTCAAAAAACTTATAAAAAGGGCCTTCGTCAATTCATTTTTACCATTTTAGATTTGGGTGAGAAAAAAGGGCTTTTGGTCAGAAACTTCCCGTGAAGATTTCGGAAAATCCGTTCGTCGGAATCGAACGCCGTCTCCTCTAGGTAATCCAAATCATCCTACTCTTTATTTCCATCCATTTCAAATTGTTTTTTAGGGGTTCATTTTATTTTTTAGGAGGTTTTAGGTTTGAAAACCTGCGTGTGGGGGCCCGCGGGTTTACCACAAGGGACCCGCGTACCCCGACTTTTTTGCAGTGGGAAAAAAGTCGGGGGTATGCACCTGCCGTGAAGGCAAGGTGCGGGCCTCACGCACTGTCTCTAACCAGAGGGTGCGTACCCTTCGCAAAGGTTTTTTAAAACCTAATGAACTCAAAAATTACCCAAAAAATTCAATTTTGTATATTCTAATTCGCCTTTTTACTGAATGAAGGGTAAACATCATGCTTGATTGGCGAGAACGGGAGCATGAGGACGTAGATCTTGCCACGATGAATCATCAACCTTCGATTGATGCATTGAAGGCATGTGGCTTGTACAAATTCTGGGCCATACCTCGCATGAGGGCCCATGTGGACTTTCTGCAGTGGCTGGTGGATAGATGGAGCATACAGGACCAGTGCTTCTTCATTGGTGGTCACCAGATCGAAATAGAGCCGGCAGACATATACTTTTTGACTGGTTTGCCTAGGAGATGTGAACATTTGACTCTATTCGAGGCTAGGGCAGGTGGCCAGTCTGTCGATAGCCTCCTGCTAGAGTACTGCAATGTCCAGAACTGAGACAAAGGGATAGATATCAAAACCATATCCCATCTTGAACTCATGGTGATTGTGTTTACAGTTACCAGACTTTGCAGGAGCGCAACACTACATATAGCCATTGGATCCCACATGTGGATGGTAGTTGATTGCTTTCGAGGCACCATTTTCAACTGGTGCGATGCTGTGTTAGCTAATGTAAAAGGCCAACTAACCAGGGCCAAAAATGGACAACTGAAGATCTTTGGATATGGTGCTATAGTTGTGAGATTTGGTCTAGAGAGGGTTCCGATGTTGATCCCGCAACACCTCACTGTTGGAGCTGGGCTTCCTCGAGAGCCCAAACTGATGTGATGGGTTGCAGTTATGGCCCGTCATCGTGATGAGGGGACAAAGGTCGTTCGATTCAAACCTGAGTATTTCCAATGTTTGGAGAACCGGGATTTTTCTATCCAGGACTTTCCTTATGCTGGGGTAGATTTTCGTGGTGACCCAGACATGGCTCTTCCACCAGGAGAGCAATGGGATGACTCAGGTAAAATCATTGTCAACATTTTCCTAATTTAATTTTTTTGTTTTTATCTCATCCCAAAATTGATAGTAAAAGTTTCAAATGTAGATGTAGGCCCACGGAGACTAGCCACTCTCCGGCCTTACGAGAGGAAACAACCAGCTACAGCGGCACCAGCCCCACAGGACAAATCAGTAGAGACTTTGGCCGAGTTGGAGATCCATCTAGAGCGTTTGACAGGGGACATTCCGGAGACCAGCATAGATGACATTCCTCGTCGACTTCAGCGCTATGTGATTGGGGTCCCAGGACCTTTTACGAGGTTCCTTTGTAAGGTGGCCCGTGCAGTGGTTTCTTATCGAGATCTTCACCAGTGATAGGATGATCGCCTATTGTAGTCACATATGACATTTTTGCATTTTTTTACTTATCATTTTTGCTGATCATAAGGTATTTTTCAACCTATGATCGAGGACGATGTATATTTTGACACACTCCTATATTATACTATATCACTATTGCCGGCTTATCTTGTTAAACATGTTATGGAATGTTTTTTAAATTTACTTGTATGATTATTGCACATGTCTACTTAACATTTGAGAAGCAATTACATCTGCTAATGTATTTAAAGATCTTGGAATATGCTGATATTCAATATAGTCAAATTCACATTCCAAGAGACGTACTCTAAAAAATAATCTCAATAATAATGGATTTCTAATGGCGTATACTCTATTAAGCTGTAGTACAACGAGTTCAGAATCTAACCTCACTATCAAACTCTAAATCCCAAATGAAATAGGTTCAGATAATAACTCAATCACTGCACTATACTCTGCAATGTTGTTCGTTGTTTGACCGAGGCTTGCCCCATGCATAGATACCAACTCGTTATTGGGCGAATAAATAACCCAAGCCGTGGAAGAAATATTCTATGTACTACGACAAGCACCATCAGCGAAACCAATGTATGTTTGGAGAGGCGTCGACATCTGCGATATCAAGAGTAAAACTGAGATAAGCAGGAATAATGACGAAAAACACTCTCTAAGCTAAGCACACTTTTTAATCTAAAACACACCAACTAGAAAGAAAAATTTCCTAACTAAAAATCTCCACACCAATCCTTAAGCATAATACCTCTTCAAGTAAAGACCATTTTTGGGTTTACCTGAAGAGACCCCGTCAAAGTCTACCAATTCATAGGCCCCTTTTGCTAGCTTTCGCTTGACAACATAGGTACCATGCCACATAGGCATGAATTTTCCAGCGCCTAATTTATCATTTGCCTAATCATACAATAAGACTAGATCTCCTTCCGAAAAATTTCGAGGGGTCACATTTCGATCATACTGAGCTTTAATACGTTTTGCATGAGTTTCGATCGCTAATGTAGCATCACGTCGATTCTCATCTAGCTGAGCCAAGTATAACAAACGTCTTTCCTCTTCGGAAGTGGTTGGAAGTAATTCGATGGCCATTCGCAACGATGGGATTTTGCACTCAATGGGTAACACAGCTTCTAGACCATAAACTAGTTGGAAAGGAGTGAACCCAGTTGACGTTTTTACTGAGGTTCGATATGCCCAAAGCGCTGAAAATAGCATGTTATGCCAATTTGACCGATGAATCCCAATGATTCGACGGATCATGATGACTAGAACTTTGTTGATGGCTTCAACCAGACCATTAGCTTGTGGGTAATAAGGAGTTGAACTATCGTGACGCAAGCCAAGCTGGCCTGTAAGTTCAGTCATCATAACGTTTCGAAAATGACACCCATGATCAGTGATAATCGCTTGTGGAACACCAAACCTAGCAATTATATGATTGAACATGAAAATCACAGCTGTTTTGCCGTCTGCCTCAAATGTAGGCATCGCCTCGGCCCACTTGGTAAAATAATCTACCGCAAGGATGATATACGCATTCCCCCCGGCCAAGTGAGGGTTACATGTAATAAAATCAATACCCCATTTGGCAAAAGGACCAACGAAAATTATAGGGTGAAGAGGAGCAGGTGGAGCGCACATCTTTCGATAAAAAATTTGGTAGTTGTGGCATTTTCGGACGGCGATAATACAATCTTAAAACATAGACAGCCAGAAGTAGCCAGCGCGCAATATCTTTTGGGCTGTGGCATACCCAGACATATGACCGCCACATGCTCCAGAGTGACACTCATTTAAGACCCTTTCAGCTTCCTCATGAGTTAAACAACGTCGAAAAACAGAGTGCGCTCCACGATGATAAAGAGTATCTCCAATAATTCTGAATTGTTGGGACTGGAATTGTATTTTTCGACGTTCTGACCGTGAAATAGCTGGCCGAAAGGATTGGGTTTGGAGATAAACGATGATATCCTAGTACCACGGATCTAAAGTGCTGATTAGAAACAAGGATTCGTCCGCAATGGGCTCCTCTGCCACAGCTTCTGTGTCAGCACGCGGGAAGTCACACATTAACTCCGCAAAAACTAAAGATTTCTTTGACTTAGACTTTTCAAATTCCAAGTCGAACTCCTGTAGGATCACAATCCATTTGGAGTACTTGCCCCCCAGCAATTTCTTGGTCAAAATATAGATCATAGGGTTGCAATAAAAAATGACTGTAGTCTTACGTAGTAAAATGTAATGACGAAAACGTTGGATAGCTTGAACGACTGCCAATGCCAATTTCTCCACAAGTGAGTATTTTAGCTCAGTTGGATTTAAAGTTCGACTAAGGTAATATATCACATGTTCAGTACCGAATTCATCTTCCTGAACTAACACCATTCCGATGGTGAATGGGAGGGCAGGCGAGATACAAGAAGTAGTCCTGGTTGAGTTGGGAGGATGCAACAATGTTGCAGGGTCAATGCGGTGTTAGTGCATCAAAATATTTCTCAGCTATCTCGTCCAAAAGAATGAGTATTTTGTTTCAACCAACCGGGTAAAACCCTTGTGATCTCGGCGTAGTTAGGGATGAATCGACGTAAAAAGTTTGCTTTCCCTTGAAAACTTTGGAGTTGGCGAAGACTCGAAGGAGGAGGCAATTTGATAATGGCTTCAACCTTCGAGGGATCGACGTGAATGTCGGCTTTCGAAACAACAAACCCCAGTAACCGACCTGTTTCTATACAGAAAACACACTTGTGGGGATTCAACCGAATCTGATAATGCCTACACCTCGTAAATATTGCTCGTAAATGGAGGAGATGATCAGCTCTATGTAATGAATGAGCAGGAAAATCATCGAGATAGGGTTTGACAATGTGCTTCATATCATGAAAAGCATAAGACTGGCCCATTGAAAAGTTTCCCTGGCGTTCTTAAGCCCAAAAGGTAATTTGCAATAAGAAAATGTCCCCCATGGACAAATGAAAGCCGTTTTTGGTTGATTAGCAGGTAGAATATTGATTTGATTGTATTTGGAAAAACCATCCATGAAGGAGAAAATTTCACTTCCAGCACAATCATTGATGATTTGATTGATATAGGGAGTTGGGTAATTTTCCTTTGGATAGGCTCAATTAATGTCCCTATAATAAATACATATTCTTATTGTCCCTTGCTTTTTGTTAACAGGAACAATATTCGATACCCAATCCATTAACGGAATTGGATAAATGAAACCTGCTTTGAGTAAATTTTCAACTTCTGCTTCAATTGCAGCAGCTTTTCTTGGGTGGATCTGACGCAAAACGTTACCGGACGGGTTTAGCATGCGGGTAGGTTTTGATTTCATGAACAACAATTGCAGGGTAAATTCCTGGCATTTCCTCATATGACCAGGAAAATACGTCACGGAATTCTTGAAATAGGGCCTTATATGTTTGAATTTCATCTTTCGTACAAGAGGCACCTATATGAACGTTTTCAACAATTCCAGGCTTAACCGAAATGTCAAGGGGAATAGTTCGAGAAATATTTCCCAAGTTTAACTCCGAATCAGGATGTTTCATTGGATTTTGAGCTTCCTTGACATATTCAGTCATAAAAATTGATGAAAAATCATTTTCAAAACGATCTCCCTCGGGTAAAAACGAAGATCTGTGATGAAGATCTTCCCATGGTAACTCATCGATGCATAGGATTTCACGAATTTGCTCATCAGTTCGAACAAGTTCAGAAAACGTTATTCAATCCGAGTTTGATGTCGAATGTGATTCCTCATGGACCACATTCTTTAAGTCAATTTGGGTTGATGATGTGTCAGAGAACGACTGCACGGCCTGATACGCAAGTTCATACAGACTCAAAGGCATAAGGTCACCGAACGAGTCTATCTCAGATTCAGAAGGTACGATCCAAGGATCATCATAAACAATGGTGTCTGACAAAATCATATGAATGGTTGCAATAGAAGACGATGCGTCGATAGGAGGAAAAGGAAAAGTTCCGAGTAAACCGACATCTTTAACTAGTCCTACTCCAACATCCTTATACGGGATAGTCATTTTACCAACATGTTGAATGCTTTCAGCAGAGGCTGGGTCGGACGAAAAGTAAGACAGCTGGTCTAAGGTTACGATCTTTCCATTATGATGGAACTTTATAAGCTGAAATACTGAGGAAACGACAACTGTCATAGCGTAAGACCAACTACGACCCAAGAGAAGGTTGTAATCTAGAGGGGCATCAACCACCTCCACATATAGATTAACGGTTTTACCTTCAACCCCTATAGGTAGATCCTGTAGAATGCCAAAAGGATGAAACCCACAGCCATCAAAGGCCTTTAGAATCGTCGAGGATTGAGTTAGTGAAGGAGAACCAAGCGACCTCCAACATTGTATGGACATAATACACGTTGAAGCTCCCTCATCAATTACAGTCCAATGAATAGGTCTGTTTTTGACTATCACTCGAATCTGGATAGCCATTTGATGATGTAAGGTTCGAGTCCTGAATGTCAACAGCTCCTATAGCCAACAAAAGTAATTTATGCTGTGCTGGACATGATTGTAGCACTTCCAAAGCCGACATTGCTGAAGGTGAAGTAGCTAAATCTTCAACAATGTTATAGTTCTGAGCCACTCTCACATGTGCATTGAAAGCCAACTTTTGAAGTATACCCTTGGCGGGCGGTTTGATTACTAAGTCTGGATTAAGTTTCTCGATCTGTAGTGGATCGAAACCAGGAGCTGAGGTTGATAGATTAGAATGAGAAGATTCTGCTTCTTTACCATCAATAGGGCTTTTACTTCCATAATCTTGCGATCAAGTCGCAATCCTAACATGGGATATCATCAGTATGGGTTCTTCGCTGGCATTTGAGGAAGAACCTATCATCTTACTGTCTTGATTTAGAAAAGGATCCTTCAAAAAAGCAGGAGTTTGGGAACCTTTGACAATTTTCACAACCTCTGCATGATGGGGGCAGTCTCTCGTAAAATTATCTTTGTCACAAATGAGACCAGGATAATGAGGTTTGCATTTTTTATCAGTTGATTCCGCTTTTTCTGGTTTCTCCTTTGAATTCTTATATGTTTTATTTTTCTTCTTCCCTTTCTTCTTACTACCGGATTTTGATTTAGCTGTAGATGACTCTACAACATGAATATCGGTGGAAAGTTTCGTGGAAGAATCTTCTGTCGGGGAATCTGGCAAGGTTATAATAGGAGAAGATTTCTTGGAAGACTTCTTCTTACTTTTGGTATTAACCGTACCAATCATACCAACAGTGGCATGAGACCCTGAAGGAGCTGCAGCGATTTGATTTTGTTTGGGAAGACCGGGGATTTTCTCGTGTAACATACCTGACTGAGTATAAACTAAGTCAAGGTACTGCGTTTGAGCAATTACTTGCTCCTTAGTAACAACTCTGGCTTTAGCTACATCCTCAGTGATCTTGGGAAGTAAAGATTTTACAAACCATTTAGCTAAGATCTGATCCGAGATAAAAACTTTCACTAAACGCCGTCGACGTCTCCATTCATGAATATGATCTGAAATGTAAGTGGACATTGACTGCTTTAATGAAGTTAATAATTCTGTGCCATTGTCATACCTGACTGGCAACTGAAAATGAGTTAGAAATGAAGTAGCTAACTGACTAAAATTATAAAGAGTGGCTCGCGGTAACTCAATGTACCACTTGGCTGCAAGACCAATTAGAGTGTGCAGGAAAAGTCTTAAACGGATTGAATCATATGAAATGGAATTAGACGCACACCAAAGGTGATAAGTCATCACATGGTTCGACGGGTCCTCTCCTGGCTTACCTTCAAACTTAGGAATATCACTAGGCAACTTATTTGGCATTGGCGGCCAAAATGGAAGATAGTTAATTGGATCATTCGTAAGGCACGACAAATCAGGCAAGTCCAAAGTTGCGATAAACGGTAACTGACGATTAGGGTCCCTAAAACTCTGGGTCATCAGACTAGCCCCAGGAGGGGGATATCCAGGATAAATATGAATTGGAATTGCATTTGGGATATTATATCCTCCTGGAAAGCCAGGATTAACCAGACCATACTAGGGTTGTTGAGGTTGTTGATATGTATACCCAGGGTACGGTTGATACTGATAGACTGGCTGCGCATAGCAGGACCGAATTGGTATTGTCCTTGGTATGGTTGATGAATAAATTGAGGTTGAGTTGTGACAACCGTACTTAAACCAGGTTGTCCTACAGGCATCTGAACCGAAGTGTGGACCGTGGGTCCAGACTGAGGTAAATATGTCTGAGGAGTAGATACAGGAACAGTAGAAACCGGAGTTGTCGATACTCCAGAAGTAGGTGGGGTAGATGAAATAGATGTTGCAGTAGTTGCAGCAGTCATTTGAGGCGGAGTACGAGGCATACTAGGCCCAGACTGAGAAACTACAGAAGGTGCAGAAGTTTGAATAGTAGACTGGACAGGTTGCTGGGGTGAACCAGAAACCAAGGGTTGTCCAGTTTGAGATGACAACTACACATTCAGTTGCAAGACCTGTTGGGATTGAGATGGATCCCACACTAAGTTCATTCCGGGGTACGGACCCATAACAGGTTGAGAATAATGAAGACCATAACCTGGTTGAGGGTAGGGTTGATAATTCAATGGTACATTTCCAGATCCTTAAACATATGATTGCCCGGAAGGTGGTTGGTAACCTTGGGTTGGGTACTGACCTTGGGGTTGATAACCCTAAGGCAGGTACTGATACTGGGGTTGATCTTGAGGTACATGTTGATACTGGGGTTGACCTTGGGGTACATATTGAGTCTGGGGTTGACCTTGAGGTACATATTGAGTCTGGGGTTGACCTTGAGGAACATACTGTCCCATAGGTATGTACTGTCCTTGAGGTTGCCCCCCAGGCACAAACTGGGTACCTTGAGGTTGCCCCCTAGGCAATACTTGAGGATTTTGAGGCTGCCCCCCATGTAGTGACTGGCCACCTTGAGGTTGAGGATTGGGAATAGTATCCGACATCATGAGAATATCTTCTACACTCAACAACTTAGTACCATTATTTCCAGTTAATAACCCTTGTTCAATACGTTGAGGAGATGCTCCCGAAAAAGTACCAAAAATTGACTGATACCTAGGGGGAACAGAAGGACTGCCGTACAAAAAGGCTTCCGGAGATTGAGAAAACATGGACGACTGTCTTGAAATATTTAACAGAGGATAGTAACCCCTAGCGGTTGGGTGATAGGAAATACGAGGTGGTGAAAAACATAGTCCCGGGTTTTCCAAAAGTTAGTCAATGAAAGATACCAAGCACTGCTCCTAGGTGGATTGTAAAAGATTGATTCACACTCCCTAAGCTCTATAACAAGTTGATTTTCAGGGATAGGGATGCCTTCTTCTTTTTCCAGAATAGCAAGTTCTTCAATAGCTATTTAGTCCAGAAGGAAGATTTTGGGTAATTATTCTTTCTACCCTAGGTGAACTAGGACAACTAGAAGATGGAGAGGCAAACCCTGATGTTGGAGTAGCAGCAATGTTAGATTCAGGTTCGGATATTTCAAGTTCTTCACCTATATCACTAGTAGATGAAACACTACCAGTAACTTCAGAAACAGACACAGACTGTGTACTATAATCTGCTACTAAAGCTTGAAAATCAGGATGCACCACCAAAGAAGACTTTCCTTCTTCAGATGACCCAACTCTACTGTCTCTAGGAGTTACCAGGGCCCGTAGCCCTTCAGGCTGGCTTGGTGAGAACTCAAGAGGTTGGCCCTGAAGTCGATGGGACTTCCTTGGTAATTTAGCCAGGATTAAATATTTTAACTACTTCACATGAAAACAAACTAAAATCTCAATGAAAACCACGTAAAGCCTCTAAAGAAACAAACAAATTGAATCACATGCCTAAATAATCTAGGAGATCAAACCACACACAAACAGTAACTTTCCGTACTGAAAACACTATTTGGTGATGAAATCCAACGTCGTAGAGTTCAATACAGAAATAGTGGTTGGAACAGTTACCCTGGCAACCTGCTTAATGAATAGACTGGCACAAGTTTCTCCACTAAACCATCTCGAGTGAAGAGAACCCCCGAGAAAATGCAAGTGAGTCTAGCCGACGTCTGCTCCAGGTACAGTGGGATCTTCCCACCACCATCACCTGAGGAAGAATCCTATAGAATATGGTCACTATGGTTACCAACAGAAACAAATATACCTGGGGGAATAGTCTACGATGTGATATGGACGCAAGGGCAGAGTAGCAAGCTCAATCCACTTGAAGGCTCCTTGACATAATCCAAGGTTTACCAACAAGTGACCCGAGGCTCCTCAACAATGGTTAATCCGAGGTTTACCATTTTTAATACGTGAATATCTGGTGTCGTTCCCAATGAGGAAGGATTGATTCCCACACTAGTTCGGACACGATCTCGTGCTTCTCCTTTAAGAGGAGCTTTCCCAGAGCATAGATGCAACAATTGGATTTCTCTCCTACCGCAAGATACAACTACTTGTTTGTTTTACTATCTTGGAGAGTTAATTACTCCATACTCCAAGACACTAGCCTAAGCTATGTTGGTGTAATAGAGCCCTAGAAATAAAAAGATTACTAGATTGATTTTACTTTAAGCATTATTTTTATTGGTTTTTGATTAAGTCAAGAGGTGCGGAGATGACACTCGTGGTGTGAAGACTCAACTTGAAATCACTAAAAAATGCACTTAATATGATTAAGCAATCTTTTCCCTTCAATGAACTTCTAGCTAGGAAAGAGTTTGAGAATGAAAATGGTTGTAAACACAAATATTTCTTAACAAACAAATTAAAAGAAGAGTTTTTGTCTTTTCCAATGCACTCAAAACGAGACAACTAGTTATATTCACAAGAATTTCCCTGTTCTTTCAAACGTTCAAATACTACAAAAACAAACTTTTTCCAAAAGAGATTTTTTTATTTTTATAACACACTCAAAACTATGGATAAAGCAAATCTTGAGATCTATAAACTATAAAAAACTATTTGAAGTGAAAGCTTACAAGATGTCTTTTTCAAGGATGTTTTACTTGGCTATAAGCAAACCAAGGACTAACTTGTCCATAATCACAAATCAGTCAAAAAAACAAGCAATTTTTGTTTTCTTTTGTAAAAATGAAATCCAAATTTTTAATACAAGCTTTTTCGAAGTTTCGCAAAGAGAAAACACAAGATGGATTCCTCAACAAAGGTAGATTTCGCAAATGGTCAGACTCATAAGAAGGCCAGTAAAAACCAAGGTGATCTAAGGCTTCTACAGCTTCTAAGTTCTGAGCTACTACACGACCAAAATGAAAATCAAGACCGGCAACCAAAACTTCTAGGAATTTCACCTAAAACCCTAATACCAATGGAATTAAACCAAGGAAAGTTCTTAACAAGTCACATGCAGGTCTAGGCAGGGGATAACAACATCTAAACAAATACTAAACTCATTGGAAGAGAAAATCTTAAGTTTTTCAAAATTTTAGCAGGGTCCGCAAGCCCTCAGTTTACACAGGTGCGTTCACTCTCTGTGTGCAAAGAAAACATGCGTATAAGTACTCTGCATGACAAAAGCTACACATACCTTTTGACTTGGTTTTTTCACTTTTTTTGTCCATCCTTTGTTTGGAGTTTGGTACAACAAGCTTCACATACATTTTGTCCATACCTCTATGTGAGTGTAACTCTACACATTTTATTTCTTTAACCAATATCAAAATCATTTTTGAGCTTCTCTCAAATCATGAATAGGTGCTTCAATCATGGAAATTATAAAAGTTTGTAAAGCATAAAATAACCATGGAGTTAACCTTTTCCATTTCAAATCTCTTAGGATTCTATTGAGAGTTTCTTTAGAGATAATTATTAACTGGCCCTCTTCTTTTCCCTTTTTCTTAATATAAACTACACCTCTTATTACATGAATAATTAAGAGATTTACATTAAATAATTGATCAATGGTCCAAGGAATTTTCATAAACGCTTCCTTGTCCAATAGGAAAATAAGTGGTCAACATGTGAGCTTGGATCCAATTTCTTGGGAATTAATAATTGTTTCAAAAAATGACTACTCTTG
This sequence comes from Pinus taeda, assembly GCA_000404065.3. Taxonomy (NCBI): domain Eukaryota; kingdom Viridiplantae; phylum Streptophyta; class Pinopsida; order Pinales; family Pinaceae; genus Pinus; species Pinus taeda. Next base: position 161,930 of record APFE030056182.1, on the reverse strand, counting down.
TTTGAATCTAGAACTGTGTTTAAGCTTTGAAAATAGGTTTTCATATAAATTGATGTTGGACCTTATTAAAGGCTTCTCTATATCCCATCCACTATAATGAATGACTTGTATGCTAAGCTACATGACACAAGGACACAAGACATGAAGGACATAGGGATTCGAGTGTCAAACATGAACACGTTAACCCCCTCAAATAAGAAACTTTATATATTATTTTGTGTGCGTGTGTGTGTGTGTGTATTAAAAATTATAATTCTCATTCATGATAGAAATCATTGATTCAAACTGTTAGAGCCTAGATCGACCTCAAGCTGAAGGGAGGCAATCTTAGGATAACCACAAACCAAGCTTAACCTGGTAGCCAACCCTACCAGGTCGGGAGAGGGATCTCTCCTTGTCAATCTCAGTTGAGATGACTGAATTAAATATAAATTTTAGGCTAGGTATAGTAGCTCTAGGTTTTTTGGTTGATTTTGAAGGTTTTGGTTGCTGGATCAGATGGAGCAGGCAACTTTGGGTTTGGGAAATCAATTCAAGAATGCAGGGTGTTCAGTGGGGCGAGGTAGGTAGGTGTTTTGGCACTTGGAATTGAGTGAGATGGTAGGTCTAAGACTGGTGAGGAGCTGAAGAGGGCATGCAAAGATCATGACTCCTCTTCAAACAACTGAAAACATAAAAAACGAAATGTATTCCCAAGGTAGAGCATTGTTACCAATGTATTCTACCTATCTATCTTGATTTCATTTAGTTTTAGAAGAGTGAAATAGATTATGGCACACATAACACATGAGAAAAACTAATGATAGAAGGAGAAACAATGGAAACACACATTACCACAAGAATCCCACAAAAATAGCTGCAAATCCTAGTTTATTTCCTTGCCAAACTACTATAGAGATGTATCATATAGCTTAAAGCATCGATAAGAGTTCAAGCTTTACAAATGACTAAGAAAGCACATAATATAGGCATCAAAACACCTATGCTAGCCATCAAGGGTCGAATCCATGAGAAAAGGGGTGGTTTCAACCATATCTAAACTAAGAACATGAATATAGGTAGTGGAATAACTTACTCTAAAACCAAGGAAACTGATTCATTTACTGGAAAACCACCTCAAAATAATGTATCTACCCTCTAGAGTCATTTTGAAATTACACTTACATAGCATAGCATCATTTAGATTCATAAATTCATCCACAATGAGAGTAAAAGTCAATTTAAGAAATAACTAGGCAAAAACTAGATTTTTTTAGCAAAAATGGCAAAATCCATCCTATGCGCAGCGCCAATGTTCCTGTGCATAGTGCCACTTCCGACCCAATTTTGGAGGCCTTTCCCTTGACCACATTGAGCCCAAAATGGCTTGTTAGAAAATTATTCCTATATAGTTTTTGGAACATCTTGAATTTTTGCATTTGGAGGTCATTTGCCCCCTCAAAAGTGGAATCTCCCAAAACTGCTCCCTGTGTCTCCAAAAAGTAGCAGAGAGGTCATGTTTGATGGTTTCTTCACCTTTAGGTCACCAAGATTTGCTCCAAATTTGCTGAAACTTGCAAGGATTCATGTTCTCATCATACTAAATTTTAATATGCAAGCCATTTCTCCAAAAAGTGTCCCAGACAAAAGCGCAGCGCCGATGGCATTGCGCACCTATGCCAAATTCCTGTTTTGCAAAATTTAAAATTTGAAAATTGCAAAATCTTACAAAAAGTTTCCCAAAATTGGCACAAGGCACCCTCACCCACTACTTTGATGAGCTAATGAGGCATCAGCTATGATTTGCAACTTTTCTTTCTCCTTTGTGCTTCTCAAGGCCTTCCTCAACCTTGCCTTGTGTTTCCTCATCCTTATATTGCATATTTTGTTCCGAGTCATATAGTGATAGTCCATGTGACGAAGCATCTTCTTTTCTTTATTGGTCTTCTCAAGCAGCTTTTCAAGGCGAATGTTGACCCTTTCAAGCCAAGTTTCTCAGTCATTCTTAATTTCTTGCTCAATGGACGTCATCTTGACCTTTGCCTTCTTTTCCTTGTGCCGGTTCTCCTTGATCATTTGCAACTCCATGAGGACTTGCTTGTCAGTAAATTTCTTGTTCTCTTTCTCATGATAATTGATGATCCATTTTTCCCTCTCTAAATTGACTGACAAGGATTGAATATCAGCCTCTTGCTCCTTGATGATCATGTCTTCAGTAATAATCGTACCTTGGGTTTCCAAATCAATGGCATGAACTCCTTGTGTCTCCTCATGGTCAACAGGGTTAAAATCTCTCTCTTGTCAATCACTAGGATCCTTCTCATGCATTTTTCCTTTGCCTTTAGATTTTCCCTTGCTGTGTTGCCCAACCTGTACCTGTTTAGTTGAAGATGAAGGCAAAGCCCCTTCCACTCCTTGTGGAGATAGAATTTGCCTGTCGTGTGAAGATGAAGGCGAGACCCTTTCCACTCCTTGTGGAGATAATACTCACCTGGCAGCTGCAAAAAGTTTCCAAGTGCCTCTCTCATAGGTCACAAACACTGGCACTCCCATAGTTTTAGTCTCTTGGACCTTTTATTGTCCTGAAGGTCCACCTTCTTCTTGAGGCACTGATGAAAATACTACACTTCATGAGAAATGAAGGTCTCCCATGGTATGTTAAGTAGATTCAAATGATGTAAGGCAATGATTTTAATCACAGAGAAGTGGTAGATGTTGTTTAAATATTGGGGATATGGCTTCTTCTTGACATAGAGTGCCTTTTTCTCAATATTCCGGAACATGAAGTAAGGAATATTCATCATCCTCACCCTAGTAAAATGCATCAACAATCTAATGTGGTAGGAATACAACCAAGGAAACCTACCTTCACAAGTAAAGTGTTTGATAATGATCTTCATTAGTGGAGCAAACCTATCCTCCAATAATTTGAAGGGGAACACTCTCTTCAATTTTCCATGGTATTTAGCCTTGATGTAAGGCTCATAGTACTCCCTGTCAATATACTATCCTTTGTTCCATTGTTCACCTACATTTGGAATGCCTGTAGCTTCTGAAATAACAACAGGTGACAAAATGAAGCTAAATCCAACAAATTTTACTTCATTGTTGTCCAGATGTGTCACAAACAACCTTGCTAATTCATGATGAAATTTAACCCTCTCCACCATTTCACCGAAACCAAAACATGAGTGATGTTTGAAATATGAGATGGCAAATGGACAAGCAAGCAGTTACCTCAAACTGATGGGGTCTTCCCTGATTATCTTTCCCCCTTTGTGAGGCTTCTTCTGCTGCAAATTTCTTTCCCTGGAACTGTCACTATGGGTATCTTCCTCCATTTCATACTCACTATCTCTCTCCATTTATTGTACTACTATTTGTTTTTATGGCCAATGAGGAGTGATGGATTGGCGAGTAAGGGTATGATGAGTATGAAGGAGATTTTAAATAGGAAAGTCAACGAGGTTGCACAAGAATGGGATAGGGGTGTAGGGAATGAGTAGGTTAGTGAATGGTGTAGGATTTGGGAGTATGACAGGGTTTAGGTTATATGAATATAGAGTTTGGGAGTATGGTAAGGTTTTGGGGAGTATTACAGGAAAAATTCAGGGAGGGGATTATGTATGGGAGGATGAATTGTAGCAAAACAATGAAGATGATATAGGACAACAGTAGTAATAATTGTATTTGAAAAAAAAACAACAATTAGGGTTTAATGAGATGGAAAACACAATTAGGGTTAAATGTGTGGAGAGACAACACACCCCAAAAATTTAAGCAACAACCCTTGTCTGCAAGGAAAGTGATATTACTTACTTGGGAATAGAGAAATTTGGGTGTTTGGAAACAATTTGATGTAATCAACAGCAATTGGCAACTCAAATGACAGGTCCTTCGCACCCATTTAAAAGTGCATAGTGTATAAAAGCTAGGTTCACAGCGCTGATCCTATGCATAGCACCAGGATTAGGTGCATAAGGCCAGGCGATTTTCCTCCAAAACACAGCAAACTACTTCTCTTTGCTCACTATCACCATAAATCACGATTTTGCTCATAAAATTCAACTTCGAACAATGAATTAACTTGACATTGAAATGGCTTTTATGTGGCTTGGGCACTTTTTAACTTTTCACTCTAGAAAACCCACTTTATAATGTCCTTTGGCATTTTCATATGCTCTATTTTTTGATGCTTGACTTTTTGCTTAAAATTGATGAACTAATTCTTGATGATCTTTTCTTTTGCAGTGGCATATATTTGGAGATATCAACAGGTGACCAGGAGCAGCATGAGACTTCTTAATTACATATGAGAAATGATGAAATTACATGAAATTTACAAACAAAAACAAATGTTTTGTTTTCACCTCAAACTGGTTTTGAGGTGAAAAATCTATTAAATTTACAAATTATGATTTTAAAGCTTTCCTAATGGTTATTGTCTTCCTCATGTATCTGCTTACCCTTATTAGTCAATGGTTACTAAAATTTTGACATGGTAAGACCCTAATACCTAATGAAATTGAAACCCTAATACCTAAGACCTATTTGATGAAGTAGACTGAAAATGAGCCTGGGCCTAACCATTGACTGAATCACCCAGGAGAATTGGTCAGTAGATAAGTATCATGAGGGAAAAAAATAGAATGTGACTACCATCAGTTGATCCAATGACCTAATGGGATGCATCTCATTGAGAATGGGACTCCTAATATGAATGTAAAAGAGTGAATTTTGATCACTGATGGCAGTGTGAAGACACTGACACTAACATTGGCTCCAATGGGGATGGTAGCTCCTTGGAGGTGCCAAGAACCATAGATCTCTGGAATAAGTGGACTAGTGCCTCTTCCATTGGGCAATATGGTAAATATACTTGAAAAACTAAAACAAATACTATGAAAATGGACTCAAGACTCAAAGACTCAAAGACTCAAAGACTGATACAAATCATTCAATTTTATAGGCTTCACCTCAAGCCCCAAGATGAAATGAATTATAACTTTTGAACACTTGCAACTAAAGGAAAACGGTATATACAATGATCACTTCATAATTTTAGAAATCATTTTAGAAGAAATTGTGCTTCAGGAGCCTACCATTGACCGGTCCTCCTGAACAATATTTTCCATCCATCTCCTTAAGCAAGAATGCATTTTTCCCTCTATATGCAACAATCTTATAAGGTCCATTCCTTAAGTTTTCAAACTTGCCATGCTTGCCTTTATCTTCATTCTTAGCATCCCACCATAACACCACATCTTCAAGCTAGAATTTATGTACCTTAGTTTTCTAATCATAAATATTTTTTATTTTCTCCTGCAATATGAAAGTATTTTGGAAGACTTCCTCCCTTGTCTACTATAAATGGATCATCTGATTGATTCTCCGCTGAAAATCATCTTCCTCATTGCCAACCTCTTGTAAAATTTTCACAACCGGGACTGCTAGAGATGTCAGAAACACTGTGTCAACGCCATATACTGTTTCAAATGGAGACATACCTATAGAATTCTTTTGGCTCACTCTGTCCACCCACAAAGCATTAACTAAGTTCTTATGCCAGCCTTACTTATTTGTTTCCAACAGTTTCTTAATGATGTTCACCAATGACTTATTAAATGATTAAACCAGATCATTACCTTATGGGTAATATACTGTGGAGTGACCTAAGGTAATCTTATGCTTACTACAAAAATCAATCATCTTCTTGGATTTGAATGTAGCTACATTATCTGTGATGATTTTACTAGGACAACCAAAACGAGATAAAATATTTGATTCCAAAAATTGAATGATTACCGTGTCTGTTGCCTGTTTGGTCGGAATCACTTCAATCCACTTCGTAAAATAATTGGTTGCTATTAGGATCCACTTGTGTTGAGCTGATGATGTTGGATGAATCTATTCAATAAAATTGAGTCCCCACTGCTGAAATGGTGCATTGACTTCAATTGGTTTTAGAGGAAGAGGCAACAAATTTCTTTTCCCGTGAAAGACCTAACATTCATGACAGCTCATGACTATTTTATAGACATCTGAAAATAAGGTTGGCCAGTAATAACCTGCTCTCAAGATTTTGTTTCCTGTTGTCTTCTAGAACAAGTGACTGCCACAATCACCCTTGTGAAAGTCACTCATCACCTTCTGGGCTTCATCTTCAATTAAACAGTTTAGCAAAACACCTCCTGGATCCTTCCAATAAAGGGAATTATTCAAGACGTAGAATTTAACAGCTTTAAGTTTTAGAGTTGTACCTTTGCTCTTTTACATTTCTGGAGGTGGTGAGAGGTGCTAAAGTACATACACAATACCTGAATACGACAGTGACTGAAGGAACATTTCAGACACTTTAAGAATCAGGGAGTTTTCTTCTCCATTTTCGGACATGGCAGTAATAATATTTATATCCAATGCATGCAAATTTGGTTCTGTCATCAACCTCGCCAATCCTTGTCCTTAGATCAAATTTGTAGGCTTGATCTCCAGATTGTATTCTAACATTGCTGCAATCCATTTTCCCCACCTTCCTTCCAAATCAGTTTGTACCAACACATCCTTAACTATTGCGTTCGGAACATATGCCAAGATGTGAGAGTGCAGAATATACACTCAGAAGTCCTTCAAGGCTTTGACAAGAGAAAGAGCATGCTTTTGAATTATGTTGTACTTCAAAGATGCATCTCTAGTAGTTATGCTGAAGAATGCAATGGGATTTTCTAATTGATCTCTCTTTTGTATTAAAACTGCTACCATGGTATGCTCAAATGCAAAAGAGAATAAAATGAAATCTTGTGTATAATTAGGACTAATCAAAACTGGAGTTGTAGATAGAGCATACTTTACCAAATTAAATGATTTTATAGCTTCCTCCATCCATTTAACCAAACTGTCCTTCTTCAGCATGTTAGTAATTTCTCTCAAATGTTCAACTAGATTAGGTACAAATCTTTGTAAGAAATTCATCTTACCGTTGAATGCTTATATCTCCTTCTTGTTCCTCGGAAAATCTATATGTTGAATTTCTTCTACTCGTGATGGATCAATGCGAATGCCTTCCTTTGAGATAATATGGCCAAGCAACTTCCCTTCATCCATAGCAAAGAGACTTTTCTTCGGATTGCGCAATATCTAAAATTTCCTACATCGTTGAAACACAATCCTCAAATGGTGAAGATCCTCATCATTTGAATTTGAAAACACTATCAAATCATCTAAATATACAACCAAAAATACATCCTTTTCATTGGAAAAATCATTGTCCATTGCACATTGAAATGTGGCTCCAACATTTTTCAAACTAAACGACATTTTAGCATAATGGAATGTTCCCCAAGGGGTGGTGAATGTAGTCTTATCACAGTCATCTTCATGCACTAGAATCTGATTATATCTGGAATATCCATTGAGCAGTGACATACGCAATGCTCCAACCACTCTCTGGAGGATGTGTTGGCCGGATAAATCGTTCTTGTGGACAAGACTGATCTCCCTAGTATCTAATGATATCTAGCAACAAAGAGCACAAGAAAACCTATTTTTCTCTAAACATGTTTCAATAAATTAATGAATACTAAGAAGTGTAAAAGACCCTACCTTGGTCCAACGCTTGTTTGAGGCAGTTTTATCCCAACAGCTTCAAGCAGTTCTCATTTAATAACATGCATATACAAACAAGCACACATCAAAGCATACATGCATATAACAAAACATGTTCCTTATGAAGATCAAGGAGCTCATAAAATAAACCATTAAAGACAATTCATTGAGAAAAACAAACTTGATTGTATTAACTTTATGAACAAAAAACCTTACAACCTTCGCCTTGATGTTGCACAAGTTCTTTCCAGGGTCCAGCAAGAGTCTCCTCTACTTTGACAAGCCTCACTCACTTCCCAAATGATATGAAAGGTATGTGATCTCTCCTCTCACAAGCTCAAAAAGGAAGCCTAGTTTTCAGCAGCATTTACCCTCAAGAATCTTCAGCTTTCAACCTCCCCTACAACCAGCCCAATGCATGAATTTATAGTGCAATTTGAGGAAGTTTCAGGTCCACCATTGAAGGGATAAGTTCCTCCTTTAATGGGATAAGCACCTCATATCATGGAGTTAGCTCCCTTAGTTATGGAATGGATGAACCAAGGTGGAGTGGACTTGCCAGCATAATATTCCTTCTAGAAGTGTCTAGAAGTGACCCAAGATGAGTTTTTAAGAATGAACGCATGCCTTTTTAACTTTTACAGGGGTTCACACCCATTACTCAATATACAGAGTGGTCAGGTTCGTAGGAAACATGACCATTAGGTGCGGTACCGCAGGCAATGCTAGGAGAAAGTGTGAAACCTAGATTTGAGATATTTTTAAGGTCTTTATCCCATTTTCAAGGCTTGACATGAAGAATTGAGGTTTAAGACTTGCAAAGGAGGTATGCATGAGTATTGATGGACTCACACAAACTATAGAAAGTCATGGTGACCATTTTTTGTGTAACAGATTGCCCCCTAAAGTGCGAAGTCTGTAGTAGATGAGGATGGTTTTTGATCATCTAAGAAGAGTGAAGGACTTTATCATTTCAAGGAATTTCCTGTGGATACCCCGGTCAAACTTGTAAAAACATTCAATGAAATATATATATATGTGAACATATCATCGCTGAGGTAGGCATTCCCATACTTAGATCAAAGCTAACTAAGAACTATCTAAATTGCTTTGATACAGGAATGATTTTCCAATACATCACAAGTAGGAACACATGGACATAGTATGGACGCAACCATCTATTTATAAATAGTCCACTATATAATGGTAACAAAATTCCTCGTAGCCTGGATGGTGGAAACTAGATCCAGGGCCTTCATTTCTACTTTCCGAACTAGTACGATTCTACCCATGTGAATGAAGGTGTCGAAGTCGAACATGGGAGAAACCACTTGATTACCAGTCAATGATGTAAACTGTTAACAAGTGTGAGAGAAACCACCAGTAATGTCAATGGACCTCAAAGTACCCAGTACAATCCATGAGATGTGAATGAATGAGTCGATGTCGAACATGTCACGGAATCCTTTGATCGAAGGTCAATGATGCAACCTATCATCAAAGGCGAGAAACCTGCCATTGAGGCATGCAGATTCCAAGGTACTGACGATTTCTAGATCATCTTTCTAGATAATGAGTTGGAGTCAATAGAAAGCGATCTGTCATAGGCAAGCCCATAACACAAAATCATAGATCAAGTTTGAAGAAATATATTTAGCAAGAACTAACTCTGGGGTGGTCAATGATGGATGACAAATATTTTGCAGGTGAATGGTTTATTTGCACAAACCTCTTGAACACGTAACGACACAGTAGATGGATTGGTGACAGTTGACCCATAGTTAATACCCGGAAACTGGCTGAAGACTCTCAAAGTGGTTTGGTTAACTGTTAGGTAAAGGATTTCCCAACCCAGGTGGATAACAGTGTCGTGTTCAAGAGTGATGGAAAGTTTTTTCAAACACAGAGTACAACAAACAGGTTCATTTTTCTCCTTTTCCCCCACCATTTCTAGCAAGTACCTCTTTATTTTTGATAAGCTTGAGGAGGATAAAATTTTCTTGGTTATAAGCTCATCCTTCGGATGAGTCCAACTTAGTGCAGATTCGAACCCTAAGAAGGAGTGGTCTGTTCCTGTTTGTAATTGAACAGTTCCTTTACTGTGAAATTTTAACGAGTCCAGTATAGGAGAAACTCAGTGTTTTTCAATTTTAGGGAGTCATAAGAAAAACTTAAGAAAACTCCACAGTTGTCCTTTTTCATAAATTTGTGTCTCCAAGCCCGAAAAAGTATAAAATAATACTTGAGAGAACCGCTTGATCATTACGACCAAGGAGTACTTTTCATGATTAGTGCCTTCAATCTGAAAAAAGTAAATTGTGATCGAAAACACGTTTTATTACCAATATCGAACTTGAAACGACAAAAGTCCGGCAATATTTTCATGTTTGTATGGTCGGAAAAGAGCTGTAAAGGACCGTCTTTGTAATTCCGTTTTAATGAGTCTACAAAGAAACACTTATCAATCTTTTCATTTTTTACGAGTCCGAAAAGAGCTTAAAGAGGACTCCTATGTGTTTTTTATTGAAAATGATCAATTTCACCTGAATCCCCAATATTATGCACAAAAACTGCAAACATTATTCATATATGTTTAAAAATGATAAAAATGCACCAAAATGACCTTTTCAAAGTAAAAAATAAATAAATTTTAATTTATTTATTCAAAAAATCTTATAAAAAGGGATTTTACAAGTTCATTTTTACCATTTACCTTTGGAGTAAAAAGTAAGAGTTTTTGGTAAAAAAATTCCCATGGATATTACGCAAAATCTGACCGCTGGAATCGAGAACCGTCTTCTCCAGGTAATCCACAATGTCCTTGACTTGCATTTCATCCGTTTGAAATTTCGTTTTAGGGTTTAGATTCCGATTTTTGGAGGAAATTTAGGTCAAAACATCGCCTGTGGTGGTTGCGCAAGGGCGCCATGTGGCCCCTGCGCACCCCGACTTTTCTGTGCACAGAGAAAAGTCAGGGTGCTACACCCCGCCTTAAGGAGAAGTGCGCACCTATGCATTGTCTCTAAAGGGATGGGTGCGAACCCCGCGGAATGCAGATTTTGAACCTAGTTTTTCCATTTTTGACCCATTTTCGAATGAAAATTATAATCCACCTATTTTGCAATGTAGGTACACAATATGCTTGTTTGGCGGGAAAGAGAGCATGAGGACGTGGATTAGGCTGCACTACTCCATCCGCCTTCTTTACAGGCATTGAGAGCATGCAAGCTTTTCAAATTTTGGACCATACCTGGAATGAGGGCACAGGTAGACTTTTTACAATGGCTGGTGAATAGGTGGAGCATTCAGGACCAGTGCTTCATTATTGGTGGAAACCGTCTCGAAATGGAGTCGGATGACATATATTTTTTGACTGGCTTGCACAAGAGAGGCGAGCAAATAACTCTGTTCGGATCTAGGCCAGGTGGCCAATCTGTCGCTAGTCTCCGACTAGAGTTCTATAATAACCAGGATCCGGACAAACGGATAGATGTGAAAACCATTTCCCACCCTGAACTGAAGGTCATTGCTTTTACTGTTACCAGACTCTGCAAGAGTGCAACATTGCATCTAGCTATAGGCTCCCAGATGCGCATGGTAGTGGACTGCTTCCGAGGCACCATTTTCAACTGGTGCGATGCTGTATTGGCCAATGTGAAGGGCCAATTGACTAGGGTGAAGACTAGGCAGCTAAAGAACTTTTTTTATGGTTTTTAGTTTTCAACTTTTCCCTAGAGAGGGTACCGATGCTGGTTCCACAGCAACTCACAGTTGAGGCTGGACTTCCCCGAGATCCTTGGGTTATGTGATGGGTTGCAGTTATGGCCCGCCATCCAGATGAGGGTACTGAGATTGTTCGATTCACCCTAGAGTATTTCCATTGGTTAGAGAACCAACTTTTTATTATTTAGGATTTTCCATATGCTGGGATGGATTATCGTGACGATATCAACATGACTCTTCCATTAGGAGAGCAATGGGATGATAGAGGTAAAAATTGTTTTTCAACATTTTAATTTTATATGTATGTTTTTGTATTTTTAATAATCGTCCCAAAACTAATAGTAAAATTTTTAAATGCAGATGTGGGTCCACAGTGACCAGCCGCTCTCTAGCCTTATGATCGGAGACAACCAGCTGCCACAGCACTGGCCCCACAAGACCATACAGCAGAGACCTTGGCTAAGTTGGAGAGTCATCTAGAGCGCTTGACTGTAGATATTCCAGAGACCAGCATAGATGACATTCCACTTCGGCTTCAGCGCTATGTGATTGGGGTCCCAGGACCTTTTAGGAGGTTCCTTTGTAGGGTGGCCCAAGCAATGGTGTCTTATCAGGATCATCACCAGTGATAGGATGATTGCTTTGTAGACCCATTTTTGATATGACTTTTGATACTATCATTTTTGCCGATCATAAGGTGTTTTTCAACCTATGATCGAGGACGATGTATATTTTGACACACTCTTATGCTATGGTTATCTTGCAAGACATGTTTATGAGATGTTTTTAAATTTACTGTTTGATTCAGTGCAAATGTCTATTTAACATTCGAGAAGCAATTGCATCTACTAATGTATTTAAATATCTTGGAATGTGCTGATATTCTATGTAATCAAATTCTCGTTCCAAGAGACGAACTCTAAAAATAAACGTAATAATACTGGATTTCTAATGGCATAAACTCAATTAAGATGTAATATAATGAGTTCTGAATCTAAATTAACAATCAAACTTCGAATTCCAAATGAGATGGATTCAGATAATAATTCAATCACTGCACTGTATTCTGCAATGTTGTTTGTTGTTTGACCGAGGCTTACCCCGTGCATAGATACTAACTCGTTAGAGGGTGAATAGATAACCCAGGTTGCAAAAGAGATGTTTCGTGTACTACGACAAGTGCCATCAGCGAAACCGATGTATGTTTGGAGAGGCGTCGATATCTGCAATATCAAGAGTAAAATTAAGATAAGCAGGACTAATAATGAAAAACACTCTCTAAAGTAAAGCACGCATTTTTAATCTACGAACACACCAATGTAGAAAAAACTACTCTATTGAAATCTCCACGCTATCCGTTTAAGCATAATATCGCTTTAGATAAAGCCCATTCCTAGGTTTACCTAAAGAGACACCGTCAAAATCTTCTAGCTCATAGGCCCCTTTTGCCAGCTTCCGCTTGACAATATACAAACCATGCCACATGGGTACAAATTTTCCAGCCCCTAGCTTATCGTTTGCTTGATCGTAAAGTAAAACTAGGTCGCCTTCTAAAAAATTGTGGGGTGTAACATTTCGATCATACTGAGCTTTGATCCGTTTGGCACGAGTTTCGACAGCTAATGCAACATTGCGTCGATTCTCATCTAATTGAGCTAAGTATAATAAATGTTTTTCTTCTTCAGAAGTGGTTGGTAATAATTGCACGACAATTTGTAATGATGGGATTTCGTATTCAATGGGTAATACTGCCTCTAAACCATAAACCAGTTGAAAGGGAGTAAAACCTGTTGATGTTTTGACTGAGGTTAGGTACGCCCAAAGCGTTGAAACTAACATTTTGTGCCAATTTGACCGATGAATCCCAATGATTCGTCAGATCATGGTGACTAGAACTTTGTTGACTGCTTCAACCAGACCATTTGCCTGTGAGTAATATGGAGTGGAACTATCGTGACGCAGGCCAAGCTAATCTGTAAGTTCAGTCATCATGATGTTTCGAAAATGACACCCATGGTCACTGATAATCACTTGGGGGACACCAAACCTAGCAATTATATGCTTGAAGAAAATCGCAGCAGTTTCTCCATCTGCCGAAAATGTAGGCATCGCCTCAGCCCACTTGGTAAAATAATCTACCGCAAGGATGATATACGCATGCCCCCCGGCCGAGTGAGGGTTACATGTAATAAAATCGATACCCCATTTTGCGAATGGACCAACGAAAATGATAGGGTGGAGAGGAGCAGGAGGAGCACGCATCTTACGATAAAAAATTTGGCAGTTGTGGCATTTCTAGATGGCAGTAATACAACCTTTGAATAAGGATGGCCAGAAATAGTTAGCGCACAAAATATCTTGGACTGTGGCATACCTAGAGATATGACTGCCACACGCTCTAGAGTGGCAATCATTAAGAACCTTCTCAGCCTCATCATGAGTAAGGCAACGACGGAAGACGGAATCCACCCCACGATGATAAAGGATATCTCCAATAATAGTGTAAGGTTTGGATTGGAATCATATTTTCCAGCATTGAGATTGTGAAGTATCGGGCCGAAAAGATTGGGTTTGGAGATAGACAATGATATCTCCATACCATGGATCAATGGTGCTGATAAGGAACAAGGATTCATCTGTAATGGATTCTTCCACCACATGTTCGGTATCGGCACGAGGGAAGTCACACATTAATTCTGCAAAAACCAAAGACTTCTTGGACTTGGCCTTCTCAAATTCCAAGTCAAATTCCTGCAGGATAAAAATCCATTTGGAATACTTGCCCCCCGGGAATTGTTTAGTCAAAATGTATTGCATAGGGTTACAGTCAGAAATGACAGTGGTTTTGCGTAACAAAATGTAGTGATGAAAACGCTAAACAGCTTGGACTGCGGCTAAGGCTAGTTTCTCCACGTGTGAATATTTTAACTCAATTGGAGTTAGAGTCCGACTAAGATAATATATCACATAATCACTTTCGAGTTCATCCTGTTGAACTAAAACCATCCCAATAGTGGAATGGGAAGCAGCGAGGTACAAGAAGTAATCCTAGTTGTAGTTGGGAGGATGCAATAATGGCACATGGGTCAACGCATGTTTTAGTGCATCAAAATATTTGTCAGCTATCTCGTCCCAAAAGAATGGAGTGTTTTGTTTCAACAACAGGGTGAAACTTTTTGTAATCTTGGCGTAGTTAGGAATGAAATGACGTAAAAAGTTTGCTTTCCCTTGAAAACTCTGGAGGAGGCGAAGAGTCGAAGGAGGTGGTAACTTGACAATGGCTTCGACCTTCGAAGGATCGACACGAATACCGGCTTTCAATATAGCAAATCCCAATAATCGACCTATTTTGATATAGAAAACACACTTGTGCGGATTGAGCCTAATCTGATAATGCATACATCTCATGAAAATGGCTCGTAAGTGAGTGAGATGATCGGCTCTTCATAATGAATGAGCTGGTAAATCATCGAGATAGGGTTGCACAATGTGCTTGATGTCATGAAACGCATACTACATGGCCCTTTGAAAAGTTTCCCCAACGTTCTTCAGTCCAAAAGGTAACTTGCAATAAGCAAATGTCCCTCATGGACAGATGAATGCTATTTTTGGTTGATCTGCAGGTAGAATGTTAATTTGATTATAATCGTAAAAGTCATCCATAAAGGAGAAAATTTCACTGCCGGCACAATCATCGATAATTTGATCGATATAGGGCGTGGGATAATTTTCCTTGGGACAAGCACGATTAATATCCCTATAGTCGATGCATATTCTTATTGTCCCTTGTTTTTTATTAACTGGAACATTATTCGATACCCAATCTATTAAAGGAATTGGATAAATGAAACCTACTTTAAGTAATTTCTCAACTTCGGTTTTGATGGCAGCAGCTTTTCATGGGTGTATTTGATGCAACCGTTGCCGGACAGGTTTAGCATCTGGGTAGGTTTTGATTTCATGAATAATGATTGAAGGATCAATTCCTAGAATTTCCTCATAGGACCAGGCAAACACGTCGCATAATTCTTGAAATAGGGCTTTATATGTGTTGACTTTAGTGTCTATAGAAGAAACACCTATATGAATGTTTTCAACAATCCCAGGTTTGACCGAAATGTCGATAGGAGCCGTGCAAGAAATATTGGCTAAATTCTGTTCAGAATCAGGATGTTTCAATGGATTCTGCGGTTATTTGACATATTTAGTGGTACAAATGGATGAAAAATCATTTTCAAAATGATCAATCTCAGGTAAAAATGAAGATCTATGATGAAGATCTTCCCATGGTAATGCATCAACATGTAACAGTTTCCGAATTTGTTCATCAGTGTGAACGGTTCCTGAAAAGGTTGTTGACTCTGAGGTTGAGATTGAAAGTGATTTCCCATTAATCTCATTCACTAGATCAGGGTTGGTTGAATTTGAGTCAGAAAACGATTGTACTGCCTAATAAGCAACTTCAAAGGGACTCGAAGGCATAGCATCGCCAAGAGATTCCACCTCGGAATTGAATGGAGTGACCCAAGGGTCGTCAAGAAGAATAGATTCTGACGAAATCATATGAATGTTTGTGAAAGGATACTGTACGTTGGGAGGAGGAAAGGAAAAATTTTTGAGTAAACCCGAATCTTTAACTAATCATACTCCAACATCCTTATAAGGGATAGCGGTTTTTCCAACATGTTGAATACTCTCAGCAGAGGATGGGTTGGACGAGAAATAAGTTAAATGATCTATTGTTACAATCTTTCCATTATGTGGGAACTTAATAAGCCTAAAGACTGATGAAACAACAGCAGTCATGGTGTAAGACCAGCTATGACCCAAAAGAAGGTTGTAATCTAGAGGGGCATCAACCACCTCCACATCTAGATTAACGGTTTTTCTTTCAACCCCTATAGGCAAGTCCTGTAGAATGCCATAAGGATGGAACGCTTGGCCATCAAAGGCCTTTAGTATTATTGGTGATTGATTAAGCATAGGATAACCAAGGGTTTTCCAACACTGTATCGACATAATACACGTGGAAGCTCCCTCATAAATCACAGTCCTAAAACAAGGTCTGTTTTTGACTAACACTGGAATCTGGAAATCCATTTGATGAGGAAGACGAGGTGTACTATTTTCTAAATCGAAGAATATGAGGTTTGAGTCCTGAAGATCAATATCTCCTATAGCTGACTGTTGCATTTTACGTTGTGTTGGACATGATTGCAACACTTCTAAAGTTGACATTGCTGAAGGTGAAACAACTAAATCTTCAACAATGTTATAGTTCTAAGCAGCTCTCGCATGTGGATTGGAAGATGACTTTCGAAGTATACCCTTAGTGGGTGATTTTATTACTAAGTCGGGATTGGGTTTCTCGATCTGTAGTGGATCAGAACCAGACGGAGCTGAGGTTGATGGATTGGAATTAGAAGATTCAACTTCCTTTCCACCAAAAGGACTTTTACTCCCATAATCCTGCGATTGTGTCGCAATCCTTACATGTGACATCATCATTATGGGTTCTTCCGAGGCATTAGAGGAAGAGCCTATCAATTTACTGTCTTGATTTGGAAAAGGATCCTTCAAAACAGCGGGTGTTTGCGAACCTTTGATGATTTTCGCAACCTGGGCACGATGCAGAAAATCCCTCGTAAAGTGCTCCTCATTGCAGATGAGACAAAAATATCAAGGTTTTCGTTTCTCGTCAGTAGATTCAGGTTTCTCGGATTTCTCCTTTGAGTTCTACTTGTTCTTCTTCTTACCTTTCTTCTTGCTGTTAGATTTTGATTTGGTCGTGGATGATTCTACAACATGAACATCGACAGAAATTTCAGGTGAAGACTCTCCCTTAGGGGAATCTAGTAAAGTTATTATGGGAGAAGAATTCTTGGATGATTTCTCCTTACTTTTGGTATTAACAGTACCAATCATACCGTTAGTGGCATGAGACCCTGAGGGAAGTGCAGCTATTTGATTTTGTTTCGGAAGGTCGAGGATTTTCTCATGCAACGTACCTAACTGCATATAAACTAAGTCAAGGTACTGAGCTTGAGCAATTACTTTCTCTTCTGTAACCACCCTTGCCTTCGCGACATCTTCAGTTATTTTGGGTAATAATGATTTCACAAACCATTCTACCAAAATTTAGTCTAGGATAAAAAGTTTCACTAAATAACGTCGACGTCGCCATTCATGAATATGATCCGAAATATAAGTGGACATTGACTACTTTAACGAAGTTAATAATTCCGTGCCATTGTCATATTGGACTGGAAGCTAAAAATGAGTAAGGAAGGAAGTCGCTAACTAACTAAAATTATAAAAAGAGCCTCGTGGCAACTCAATGTACCACTTCGCTACAAGGCCAATCAAAGTGCATTGAAAAATACGAAGACGAATGGAATCATCTATAATGGAATTCGATGCACACCAGAGATGGTAAGTCATCACATGATTAGACGGATCTTCTCGTGGATTCCCCTCAAACTTTGGTATATCAGTGGGCAACTTATTCGGCTTTGGGGGCCAAAACGGAAGATAATTGATTGGACCGTTCATAAGGCGCAACAAGTCAGGAAAACCCAAAGTTGCTATAAACAGTAACTGACGGTTTGGATCCTGAAAACTTGGGGTCATAAGACCAGCCCCAGGAGGAGGATATCCAAGATAGCTTGGTATCGTATATTATATCCTCCTAGAAAACCAGGATTAACTGGACCATACTGGGGTTGTTGAGGTTGGTGATATGTATACCTAGGGTACGGTTGATACTGATAAGTTGGGTTTTGCACAGCGGGCCCGTATTGGTACTGCCCCTAGTACGGTTGATAAGTAAATTGTGGTTGACTTGTAACAACCGTACTAGGCCCAGGTTATCCTACAGGCATAGAAACTGGAGTCTGGATTGTAGGTCCAGACTGGGGTAAAGAGGCTTGAGGAGTTGATACAAGAGTAGTAGAAACTGGAGCTGCTAATACTCCAGAAATAGGTGGAGTGGATTGAACAGAAGCCGCAACATTTACAGCAGACGTTTGGGACGGAGTTCGTGGCGAACTAGGCCCAGGCTGTTGAACTGCCCCAGGTGTAGCAGTTTGAGTAGTAGGCTGGACAGGTTGCTGGGGTGAACTAGAAACAAAATACTGTCCAAATTGAGATGACAACTACACACTAGGTTGTGGAGTCTATTGATCCCACACCACGTTCATTCCGGGGTATGGACTCATAACAGGTTGAACGTATTGAGGACCAAAATCAGGTTGAGTGTAAGATTGATAATTATATGGTACATTTCCGGGTCCTTGAACAAATGATTGACCTGAAGGTGGTTGAAAACCCTGAGGTTGATATTGACCCTGAGGTTGGTACTGACCTTGGGGTTGGTACTGACCTTGAGGCTGGTATTGACCTTGAGGTGTATATTGATACTCGGGTTGACCTTGAGGTACATATTGGTACTGGGGTTGACCTTGAGGAAAATACTATTCCGTAGGAACATATTGTCCTTGAGGTTGCCCCCCAGGCGGTAATGGACTGCCTTGGGGTTGCCCCCCAAGCGGTATTGGAGTACCTTGCGGCTGCCCCCCAGACGGTATTGAACTACCTTGAGGTTGCGGATTAGGAGTAGTACCAGACATCATAAGAATCTCATCAAACACTTAATGGTTTAGTTCCATTATGACCAGGAGATACAGCATAATCGATGGGTCTAGGAGAAGCTCCTGAAAACGTACCAGATACAGACTGATACCTAGGAGGAACAGAAGGATGGCCATGTAAAAAAAATTCTGGCGTCTGAGTAAACAAGGATGACTGTCTCGACATATTCAAGGGAGGATAATAACCTCTGGGTGTTGGATGAAAAGGAAATCGAGGTGGTGAAGACGTGAGACCTGGATTTTCTAAGAAATTGGTCAACAAAATATACCAAGCGTCACCTCTAATGGGACTAAAGAAAATAGATTCACGCTCCCGAAGTTCAAGAGTTAGTTGATTTTCAGGGATGCTTATACCTTCATCCGGACTTGAGCTTACAATCTCTTCAATGGAAATGAGTCCAGAAGGAAGATTCTCGGTAATAATATTTTCTACTCTAGGTGAACTAGGACCACCAGAAACAGGAGAAGCAAATCCTGAAGATGGAGTAGCAGCAATTTCAGTTTCAGGTTTAGAGATTTCAAGTTCTTCGACTACCGAGCTAGTAGGAGTGATACTACCAGTAACCTCAGAAAATGAAATCGGTTCAGAAATATGTTCTGTTTCTTGCACTATATAATCAGGATGTACAATCAACGAAGACTCTCCAGTCTCCGGTGACCCAACCCTACTTTCACTAGGTGTGACAAGGGCGCGCATTCCTTCTAGCTGACTTGGTGTAAATTCGGGAGGCTGCCCCCGAAGTCGACGGGATTGTCTTGGTAATTTAGCCACGATTAATCTAGTTACTTCACACGAAAACAAAGAAAAATCTCAAGAAAAACACCTAAAGTCTCTAAAGAACAAAAAAATTTGAAGCACACGCCTAACAAATCTAGGAGATCGAACCACACACAAATAGTATCTTTCTGGATTGAAAACACTAGTTGGTGATGAAATCCAACGTCGTAGAGTTCAATATAGAAATGGCAGTTGGAACACTTACCCCGACAGCCTGCTTAATGAAACAGACTGGCACAAGTTTCTCCACTATAACCGTCTCGAGTGAAGATAACCCCCCAAAGAGTCCAAGTGAGTCTAGTCGATGTCTACTCCAGGTACAGTGGGATCTTCCCTCCACCGTCACCTAGGAAAGAATCCTAAATATTATGGTCACTAAGGTCACCAACGAAAACAAATATACCTGGGGGAACAGTCTACGATACGATACGCACACAAGGGCAGAGTAACAAGCTCAATCCCCTTGAAGGCTCCTTGACATAATCCAAGGTTTACCAACAAGTGACCAGAGGCTCCTCGACAATGGTTAATCCGAGGTTTACCATTTTTAATACGTGAATATCTTCTATCGTTCCCAATGAGAAAGGATTGATTCCCACACTGGTTCGGATATGATCTCGTGCTTCTCCTTTAAGAGGAGCTTTCCCAGAGCATAGATGTAACAATTGGAATTTCTCCCTACCACAAGATCGACTACTTGTTTGTTTAAACTATCTTGGAGAGTTAATTACTCCCTACTCCAAGATACTAGCCTAAGCTATGTTGGTGGAAAGAGCCCTAGAAAATAAAAGGATTGCTAAGATGATAACAATTCCAAAACAATAAAAAAAAATGCACCTAAGATGATAACAATTCCTTTTCCTTTTCAATGAATTTCTAGCTAAGGAAGAGTTGAAAATGCAATGCTTTGAAAATCAAATCTTTCTCTTAACATACAACTGAAAGGAAATTTTTTTTGTCTTTTTCAAAGAACTTTAAAACGAGACTACTAATCACGCTCACAGAAAATGCCTTTGCTTTTCAAAAATCAAAAAATACAAGAACAAACAATTATTTTAAGAGAGCTTTTAAGATTTCTAGAAAAACTCTAAAAAACTATTGAAAACAAATTTTTCGACAAGCTTCTATAATTTCTATGAAAAACTCAAAGCTATAATCTAATCTTGAGATCTAAACGAAAAATGGATTGAAAAGAAACTTGAAATGTTTTTGAGGATGCTTAACTTAATTTTTCAGCTAACTAAGGATCAATTGTTCAGCTCAACAAACTAATCACAAACACCCAATTATGTTTTAATAAAAAATGGAATTCGAAAATTTCAATGAAGTTTAATCAAAGTTTTGCAAAAGAGACAAACGAGATCTAACTCTCTTCAAGGATAGATTTCATAAGCTAGTCAAACTCAGCAAGAAGACCAGAGAGACCCTGGTGATCTAAGGCTCTAAGGCTTTTGATCTCTGAGCTACTACAAAGGCCAAGCAAAAATCAATCCAATAGGAAAAACTTCTATAAAATCACTTCAAACGAGAATGCCAATGAAAAATAACTCACAAGGAACTTTTGTCAAGACAAGTATACGTCTGGGCATAAACTAATAGCTATGGAAAAAAACTAAACCTAACTAGGCGGATGGATCTTAGGTTTTTCAAAGTTTTGACAAGATCCATAGGCCCGGAATAGAACCAGATGCAATGCCACTCTGTGTTACACTGTAACAGTGCGGACAGGTCCGCATTGTACCTAACGCAGAAGGTGCGGTCCTCTTCCAAAAATAAAAAAAATAAAAATCAAACCAGGATCTAACAAGTACCCAAAATCACACACATCAAGGCAAAATCAGAAACTAAAACTCAAGTTTCTCAAGTCAAAGCAAAGACAAATCAAAAACCAAACCAAATTAGTCCCCAGCAGAGTCGCCAATTTGTTGGCCAGATAAATCGTTATTGTGGACAAGACCAATCTCCCTAGTATCGAATGATATCTAGCAACAAAGAGCACAAACAAATCTACTTTTCTCTAAACATGTTTCAATTCATAATTGAAAACTGAGAGGTGTAATAGACCCTACCTCAGTCCAACGCTTGTTTGTAGCAGCTTTGTTTCAACAGCTTCAAGCAGTTCCCTTTTAATAACCTACATACACAAATAAACAGACTTCAACGAACACTTGCATAGATATTATAATAAAACATGTTCATTATGAAGATCAAGGAGCTCATAAAATAAACCATTATAAACAGTTCATTGAGAAAAACAAACTTGATTGTATTAACTTTATGAATAAAAGAACCTTACAACCTTTGCCTTGATGTTGCACAAGCTCTTTCTAGGGTCTAGCAGGAGTCTCCTCTACTTTTACAAGCCTCACTCACTTCCCAAATGACATGAAAGGTATGTGATCTCTCCTCTCACAAGCTCAAAAAGTAAGTCTAATTTCCAACAGCATTTACCCTCAAGAATCTTCATATTTCAACCTCTCCTACAACCAACCCAATGCCTGAATTTATAGTGCAAATGGAGGAAGTTGCAGGTCCACCATTAAAGGGATAAGTTCCTCCTTCAATGGGATAAGCACCTCATATCATGGAGTTAGCTCCCTTAGTTATAGAATGGATGAAACAAGGTGGAGCGGACTTGCCAGCACAATATTCCTTCTAGAAGTGTCTAGAAGTGACCCAAGATGAGTTTTTAAGAATGAACTCATGCCTTTTTAACTTTTAGAGGGGTTCACACCCATTATTGAACAGACATAGTGGTCAGGTTCGCAGGAAACATGACCATTGGGTGCGGCACCGCAGGCAATGCTAGGAGAAAGTGTGAAACCAGGATTTGAGATATTTTTAAGGTCTTTCTCCTATTTTCAAGGCTTGACATGAAGAGCTGAGGCTTAAGACTTGCAAAGGAGGTATGTATGAGTGTTGATGGACTCACACAAATTGTAGAAAGTCATGGTGACAATTTTTTGTGTAACACAAGGGCTTGGTATTATCGTTTGGACAAATACCTCCATCAACAAGGATTTTCAAAAGGATCAACAAATAGAAATCTATATGTAAAATTTGATAGTGATAAATTGCTAATACTTGTCATGTATGTTGATGATGTCATCTTTGGTAGCAATGAAGAGGCCATGAGTGTTCAAAACTTTGCTTTGGTGATGCAGAAAGAATTTGAAATGTCCTTTCTTGGTGAGCTGACATATTTTCTTGGTTTACAAGTCCAACAAAATAAAGATGGTATCTTTTTATCACAAACCAAGTACCTCAAGGAGATCTTGAAGAAATATGGCATGGAAGATTCGAAAGTGGTATGTACCCCTATGGTAATAGGATGCAGGCTTAGCACAAATGATGATTCAGCAGTAGTACATCAACCAACCTATAGATCCATGATTGGTAGTCTGCTCTATCTGACAGGTACCCGACCAGACATCATGCATGCAGTGGGAATAGTTGGAAGATTCTAAGCAAATCTGAAAGAAGCACATCTTTAGGCAGTTAAAAGAATTTTCAAATATCTTTAAGGAACAAAAAACTATGGCTTATGGTATCCTAGAGATACAAATCTCACACTTCATGCATATACAGATGCAGACTAGGCAGGAAGCGTGGATGACAAAAAAAGCATTAGTGGTGGTGCATTCTTTATGGGTTCCAGATTAGTATCTTGGTTCAACAAGAAACAAAGTTCAATTTCTTTATCTACAGTTGAAGCGGAATATGTGGCTGCTGCATCTTGCTGCACACAACTCCTTTGGATGATGCAAATTTTGCAAGATTTTCAAATCACTTGTACTCCACCTATCTCCATTTTATGTGATAATACAAGGGCAATCAGTATTTCAAAAAATCTAGTCATGCATTCAAAGACCAAGCACATACCTATCAAATATCATTTTCTCCAAGAACAAGTGCTTGAAGAAAAGGTCAAATTGGAGTATGTTCCCTCCAAGGAAGAGGTTGCTGATATACTCACCAAAACACTACGCAGGGAGACATTTGAATACCTTAGACAAAATATGGGAGTAGTTGATGCATCATCTTGCTGTTGAAACTTGTCTGTTTCAAAGAAAAGTGGTTTTACACGAGTTTAATGAGGAGAATCCATGTACATATGCTAGTTTTTGTGGATACAGTTGCATATATGTTGGTTTGAAGACAAACAATGGGATAGGCTTAGGATGAGAGGAGTCTGATATGGGTATGATAGAGACCATCCGGCACAGGTTAAGGGGGAGCATATATATATATATATATATATACTTCTAATAATGCATTGTTGGCATTATCTTAGAAGATCTTGGTTCAAGTTCACAATGTTTTTGGTTTCAGGTGGAATAGGTGCAAAAGGAGAACATGGTTGTTGGTCT
The DNA here is from genome assembly GCA_000404065.3 of Pinus taeda. NCBI lineage: Eukaryota > Viridiplantae > Streptophyta > Pinopsida > Pinales > Pinaceae > Pinus > Pinus taeda. The sequence continues at coordinate 137,829 of APFE030056182.1, read as the reverse complement.
GAATGATGATTGATAGATGCTGCTGATGATAGTTGTTGATGACTATCATAGTCTTGTTGTAGATATTTCGTCTCTATGTCATGTATTTCTTTTCTTATCAAGGTCATGTAACGGCATATTTTGGTTTCCCCGCTATGCCTGGGATGGATCATGTAATGTTCTTATTTTATAATGTGTAAATCTTTGATGTATCCCCACTTGGTTGGGTGGATAAGTCAATATTGGTATTTCCCCACTTGGTTTGGAGATGGATGTATGTATGAGTCTTTGGTGATAGGAAGGTCATTTATTATGTAGAAAGTCATGTTTCTTCTTGTAGAACATCTTCTTGCAGACTGTGCTATAGTCAGGAGGAGCATGGACAACACAACAGAGCAGAGAATTCAACATGTACTTAGGGGGAGCATAACCCTTTTCCCTTGATGAAAAAGGGGGAGAATGACTTTGAGTGACTTGGGGTTGCCATCAAGTACAAAGGGGGAGATTGTTGGCGTTATGATACAAGTGTTGTACTTGATGGCAACTCACACAGATGACAGATCATAGTGCAGCAGGTCAGTAGCAAAGAATTGATGATCAGATTACAAAGAATGAAGAAAGAAAAGTATATACGCAGGTTCACTATATACCAAGTCGCATACATACGCAGGTTCACTATATACCAAGTTGTGTACACACGCAGGTTCACTATATACCAAGTCGCATATATACGTAGGTTCGCTATATACCAAGTAGTGTATACACGTAGTTTCACTATATACAAAGGCGCGTATATCGTACACACGCACTTTCACGCAAGGAAAGGCGTGTACATGTCAGAAAACTAAGTTTTTGGTCCATGGTATTTAGTCCTTGGTATTTGGACCTATGGTTTGGGACCATGGTATCTCATTTGAAGTGTTGAACCCAGGTATTGGGTCCATGGTATTGATTCTCTATGGTTTTGGACCATGGTATTGAGTAATGCCTAAGACTATAAAGGGGGAAGAGATCTTTAGGCAAATGTATTAACTCAAGTATTGAATATATTATGAAGAGCAAGATCTAGAATTGGGTTATGGTGCATAGCTGGATCTGAACCAAGGAGGAGCTTGAGCACTAAAAGATGGATAAGTTCTATTGATGGGTCAAGATCTTAAGGCTTGAATAGTAGTATCTTTGTGTGATTTTGATCTATTATATTTGGCACTTGACTTGATATAAATATGATAATCTGGGTATAACTCATGTCTGAATATTTGAAAGGGTGAATTATCTCTTATAGATCTATACACAGGTTCGGCACATCAGAGGCGCGTATACACGCTGGCTCAGTAAGTCAAAAATGCGTATATGTTGGTTGGTATTAATAGAGAGGCATATGCATGCAGGGTCTACATATTGAAGTAGTGTACGTCTCATGAATATGTTTTAGCTACTTCTGTTTATTGCTGCAGTGGTCTGGGTTTAGGGTTGGTTTCTGGTTACTATTAATATATTCTGGTTACAACATTCAGAGAAGTAATTGTTTGATTTAGTTTTTGATTAGAGCAAAGGAGATTGATAGATGCAGATATATTTGATGATTGACTATTGGTATTGATGGATCCAGTCTGAAAATTTATGAAACGTGGTCCCAAGAAGAAAAGAGAAGGTTGTAGCCTTTTGTAGGTCAGCACCTACGTACTAGTACCTCAGCTAGTACAAGAGCTAAGGGGGTTGTAGCTCCCTTCTAGGAGAAGTTGGAGAATGAGAGAAGGTTGTAGCCTTCTACAGGAAGCAGCCTGCGTATTGGTATAAGACTACACCAGTACAGATACATTGTAAAAAGAAGTTTCTAATTAAAAGAAGATAGAGACGAATTGCAGTAGGTGGTTTTCACCCACATTGGGTTTCCACCTTATATGTTGTGTTCTTGTATGTGACTGCCTATTCTGTTTTACTGTTCCTGGTTACTGTTTATATGGTTTGATGCACAGATTAATGATCAACATCTAAAGAATAATTTAAATTACAAGTCTGCTGGTTATACACTAGTTTCCTTAGCTGCAGTTGCGTACATACGCGATTTTTACTAACTGAAGTAGCGTATACAAATATGATTGTGAAATGAAAAATAATTGACCTGATAATACTGATTCACCCCCCCTCTTAGTATTATTTCCAACAAAGGGTACCCATCCCTCTATAACACACTCAAATTAAAGACAAAAATTTCTTCTAATTTATATCAAAAGTGCTCAAGTACAAGATGTGAAAATGGAAATGACAAGTATAAGCTCCTAGATCTAATAGTCACTATCTCCTTCAAAAAGTCAAATCCTATTGAGCTCTTGGGATCCTTTATTTATAAAAAATGAGTGAGAGGGAAGCCTCCTTGGAAGGAGGACTTCTTCCCTCTAAAATCCCTATAAAATTGGATCTAGCTCCCTAAGATCCTCATAGCAATTGAGTGGAGTAACTTCTCTAATAAGTAGTTGAGTTAGTTGGTGAATTAATGCAGGGAACGAGCCTCCTACATTTCCTCTAGCTACCTCCAACCATTAAAGAAATTTTGAGGTCTAAAATGGGCCTCCTAAGGAATATCATAAAATAATAATGGAAATAGTAAAGTAAGATTATATAACATCACCAAACTTTAGAGGGAAGAAAGAAAAAACTACTTTTTCAACTCGTTTTTTCAACTTATCTCCCTACGATTTTACTCAAATTTTGAGTAGGAGCACTTGTTGGAAGAAAAATTTAATTCCTCATCAAAGTAGTACCCATGTTTCATAATTTTGATGAACCCCTCTACATGAAAAATTAGAAATACATTAAAAACGTTATTGCAATCACGTTTTTCATGTATTTCTCAGTTTTTGTGTAGTAGGGTCTATCAAAAGTATGCAACATGGGTACTCCTTGGATAAGGAATTAATTTTTTAACCCGACAAATGATCCCACTTGGAATTTGTGTAAAGATGTAGGTAGATAAATTGAAAATTCGAGTGGAAAAAATAGTTGTTTTTCTTTTTTAATCCTTTTTACTTTTTTACTCCAAAAATGGTGAATCATCCCCCATGGTTGACATCATCATATTGAATCCTATTGGTTCTTATAAACTTGATTTTGGTTGTACATTTTTGTTTTGAGGTCCATTTTAGATCTCAAAATTTCTCTAATGATACTTCTGCATAATATATGCACCCTTTTCCCGCACATTAATCATATTAGGCCCTGAGACATGATAAGCATTCTTTATATCCTTAATAAACACATTATAGTTAAAAAAAAAGGGTGTTATCAAAGGTAAGGAGAGAGGTAAATGTACGTTGAAGGATGACCAAATAGGCCTTGATGTATACCTATTAATGAGGCCCGTCATCACCCCCCTACTAAAGGTGTTGCTAACCCTCTAAGAAAATAAACCACTCAATTGCATTCAATTCATAGCCCTCGTGGGTTCATTGACATCCCAAGGCATCTTTGATGGAGTGTGCTCTTGAGGGTGGAACCCTGCATTTTTTCCATGTCTGCCCATTCATGTTGCTCTTATGTATGCTATTTTCTTTCCTGTAGACCTAACAGTAAAGGATAATTGAACTTAAGCCTAATCAAGTTTACATTCTACCTTTGAAGTATTATTTTATACAAGGGTGCGATTTCCAAGGCATTTCTTAGCCTTTCTGGAGGGTGGTACTTTTATTTTTAAGCTATGTGGTAAGGAGTGCGACCTCCTCTAACAAGATTACAAAATCTCAGTTCCTAGCAACATGAAAATGTCCTCAAAGTGTAGGATGGATTCACTTAATTGCATTCATTCATAGCCCTTATGGCAACATTTCCATCCCAAGGTATCTTTGATGGAGTTCCCTCTTAAGGGTGGATCCCTACATTTTTCTTTGTGTCTACCCATTCATTTTGCTCTTATGTGTAGGAATTTACAGGGTAAGTTCCTCAGACAGAACACCAAAAGGACACCGCTCACAAACAGATCACAGATCAATACACCAGTATTTTGACGTGGTAAAAACCCTCAGAGAGGGAAACAGTCCACGGCCTGCGCCAACGTGGCTACTACAGGCAATTTATTAATAAAAGAATGAAAATTTAATAAGCTTCTCTCATGCACGGTTAACCTACAAATGACCCTCCATGCGCTTTAAATAGAATTCATGGACAATAGGTGTGCAAGCCACGGATCAAGTGTCGGTAATACCGAGGAGAGAATGAACCGTCGGATCACTACATATCGTGACCGTCGGATTGTAAGTTACAAAATGTACAACGGTAAAGAAACACACTTTACCTAACTCTATACCTAACTCTATACTAGACCAAGTTGAACTTAACTATTTCCAATGTGTCGGAATATCCTAACAGATACAACCTATCAAGTTGCACGAAGGATGTTGCGCTATGAATGGAGGCACCTCGCAGCTCAATAAGAAAGTGACCATTAGAGTCATTGTTCATGATTTTACAAAGAGAAGATGATTAAGAGGAATGGGCTGGCAGCATTTAATGCCAAAATCTTTGAAGATCTGCCACCAAAATAGCATTAACGGTCAAATTTTGGGGCGAACGGTCGGATTTGAATTCAAAAACCCCTATAAATTACACATATCGGTCCAACAGAGAACACTTTGCACCCTTAGAGTTTTCATTAATATGTGTTGCTTGTTTCTTATGAACCGCTCCTATTTTGAGGATTTGGTCGCAAGCCCTGCATTTGCCAACTTATAGAAATTGAATCATAATTCATCCTTGAAACCATGTTAGGACCAAGCCTTGCAGAGACTATAAGTAGTGGTGGCAATATTGCTTCTGAAGGAGCTGATCCAAAGGTGGTGAGTATGGAAGCTCCAGCTCCTATGCCTATGGCACTGAGGTCGCCTAGGCCGAAGTCTACCCTCGCTAGAGAAACACAGAAACCCAAGAAGGATAAACAGAAGAAGATGGTGCAAGTATGTGAATTGGCTAGAAAACACTTTGCATTTCAAAAACAAAAAGACAAGCAACCCATGAGAGTTGTTGATTTGGAGGCCAAGGAAGAACAGGGCACTGAGGACATAGATTTTGAGGGAATGGAGCCCAGTACAAAGTTGCCTTACTATATCCCTCCATGCAAAGGGAAGGTGAATGTCACCAAGGACCTAGACTCCAACAGATTTTTCATTTCTATTTCCTTTCTTCTAGAGCAGGTTCCCTTCAAAGGTCCATGCCTTGCACGGATCCCCCTGCTGAAGATGGAAGTTTGGGACCTTGCAGATCATGACAGGTTCCCTCACCTAGCGAGATGTTGGAAAATAATGAGAAGGGGGGCTGAATTAGTATTCCTTAGCAATCATCACTTTTAAATCTTTTCATAGCATTAGTTAATCTTCAATTATCATTAATGTTTATGCAGTAACAACAGTGAATAAAAGAACACAAGAGGCACAAAAATTTTAGGTGGAAAACCACCTTGGGGTAAAAAACCACTGAATGCTTTTCTAATAATTCTTTGATCTTCAACTCCAATTGAAAAGAAAGCTCCAACATCTTAGAATCTAGAAAAACATTCTTCTCCAGCTCCCACTCGATGGGCGCTCCAACACCCAAGATTCTTCAGTAGTCAACTGAATGGATGCCCCAACACCCAATGAGCTACAACTCACCCTAGCACCAACCTAACACCCTGAATTTTCATAGGCTTGAACCTACTGGTGACTTCATGCACCAACCTAGCACCACCCTATAGAAGAATAAAATTAGAATGAACTCCCATGCCAGGGAAAATGGTCCATTTTACAATGATATAGAATGATGTAGAAGAAGACGACACACTAGACCATAACCCCAATTATGACATAACCACCTAATGATGATCCTAGACCTCCCGACACTGCCTCTTCAACTCTTGGCAGATAGACACTTGTATAACTTTTATAAATATGCTTTTACAATAACTATGTACAATGATACTTTTACAATGTCTGTATCCAGTGTTTCCCACTTGAAGACTTCATGTGGTGAACTTCTTGCCATTGTTATACACCTTGATTGGTGCTCTTGTCATGCTACCCTTTATGATTCTTCAGAACATTAGATTATGCATTGAGTCTTCTTTGATGAATATATAATACCTGCAAAAAGTATTCAACGAAATACCCATGACATGATAATAGCAAAACTTACCTCATCCTGCAGAGCATATGTCAGTGCTAAATAGAAACAACATATTAGAATACAAAGAACCTAATGCAATTAAGATATGAACATGCATATACATAATATACTTACATGTAGCTTAACTCTACTACATCATTTTGCTACACCTTGCTCTTTGCTTCCCTAGAAAGTCTGGTCCTTTGCACCCCTTGACAACACTTGATCTAGTTCGTATTGCCTTCTAGGAGCAAGATATTTAATCCAATGTATCTCTGTGATTTTAGATCCCCAACATGTGATATTTGGTCCTATAGAAACCCTCTAATTCTTCTTTCCAATGCCATAGGTCTGACCTGATTTGGACTCTTCAAGACAAAGTTATGTCCAATCTCTCACAATGACCTAATTATGGACTAGTTCAAAAGAGCTAACTTGTACAACGTGCCACATGTCACTGTTTCCTCCTCCAGCTCTGAAATTGATATAAATAAAACTAAATTCCATGAACTATCCACCACTTTTTACAGAATTCCAATCCTCTTCTCAATGAGAGAGTTATGACAATTTTCCCAAGGTCACTTCTTTGAGATGACATTCGGCAGCCTGCAAAATTCCTAACTTCCATAGATCAATTCTTTGAAACTATAGTGAACCAAGATCTGAAATTAGGTCAAGACGTTCATCAGGATTGCTAATAAAATGGGTTTTAATTTTAGAATTTAAGACTTCACCAAAATGAAGTTATAGCAAAAATTCCATGATCACTCCATTTGGAGGATATATAAGATTTCTTTTTATAGAGTTGAGAGTGGCTTCTATAGAGAATGTTGGAGGGATTTTAGGAGCTTAAAAAGTTATTAATTAATGACAAACCAATTATGAGTGTCATGCCACAACCCCATAGGGTTTTAGCCCACTAACTAGGGTTACTAACTTCAAACATGAATATCTCTCAAACTGTGAAGAATTACTTGGCGTGCCATTTATCAACAGAAACATATCGACGAGTAGAATCTATATAGAAGATCATTGACTCAAAATATAGTAATTTGTCAAGTCAAAATTCCCTTGCAATATCAGGGTAGCCCCTGGTGCTGCTTGGGTTGACATCAATGACAACCTCAGATCATCTTTAGATCAACAATCTTCCCCTTTGGCATTGATGGAAACACAAGTACTCCCCCTGCGATCAGGGAACCTCTTCCTACTGCCTTCTCTCCCCCTTTGACATAAATGGAAAAGGGTAACTTCCCCTTGACACACAACCATCTTGCGGACCTGTACACACTTCCACTCCCCCTTTATTTTCTGAATAAGGAAAATCTAATGAGAACTTGGGAGAATCCCAAGCTTCTAGCAAAGACATTCAAATGTTTCACGAGGTAAACGTTTAGTGAAGATATCAACGATTTGTTCTTTTGTACCAACATATTCAAGTTTGATATTCTTTTCAGCGACTTGTTCTCTAACAAAATGATATTTTATCAGAATGTGTTTTATTTTTGAATGCATGACAGGATTCTTGGAGATGCTGATGTCACTGGTGTTATCACAGAAGATGGGAATAGGCTCACTAAATTGTACTTGAAGATCTTGCAAATTTTGTTTCATCCAAAGGACTTGAGCACAACAAGTTGTCACTGCAATGTATTATGCTTCCATTGTAGATAACAAGATTGATGTTTGCTTTTTGCTCAACCAAGATACGAGACAACCACCTAGATAGAATGTTGCTCCACTAGTACTCTTACAATCATTAATGCTTCCTACCCAATCTGCATTTTTAAAGGCTTGAATAATGAGGTTGTTTCCCTTGGGATACCAAAAGCCATATTCTATTGTGCCCTTTAGATATCGAAGAATTCTTTTGACGACAATAATATTTGATTCTTTTGGTGTTGCTTGGAATCTTGCTAAATGTCCAACATCTTGCATAATATCTGGTCAGGAGGCTGTTACATATAGAAGACTACCAATCATAGATCTGTACAACCTCTAATCCACATCCTTAGATGAGTCATATATGATCAATTTGCAACCTGTTACCATCGGAGTAAGGATGGGTTTGCAATCTTCCATTTTGAATTTCTTGAGCATTTCCTTGATGTACTTGGTTTGACATATAAATATTCCTTGCTCTTGCAGAGATATTTCAAGCCCTAAAAAGTATGTCAACTCACCAAGTAAAGACATCTCGAACTCACTTTGCATCTTTGCAGCAAAGTTCTTACTTAGTCGATCATCATTTCTATAAAATATTATATCATCCAAATATACCTCAACGATTGTTAAATTATCCTTATCTATTAGTATGTAAAGATTGCTATCAGCAGTACCTTTCTTAAACCCTTGTTGACATAGATATCTAACAAGACAAGCATACCATGCTCTGGGAGCCTACTTGAGACCATTTAGATCTTTCTTTAACATGCAAACATAGTCTTCTTTTTCTGATAGTAGAAAACCTTCGGGTTGTTTGATGTAAACTTCTTCTTCTAATTCTCCATTCAGAAATGCTAACTTAACATCCATTTGGTAGACTTTTATTTTTCTTGAACATGCATAGGCGAGAAACATCCAGATGGTTTCCATTCTGGAAACTGGTGCAAATGTTTCATGGAAATCAATTCCTTCCACTTGTGCATAGCCTTTGCAAACCAATCTTGCTTTGTTTCTAGTAACCTGTCCATCTTCATTCAATTTGTTCTTGAACACCCATTTAGTCCCAATGACATTTTTATCTTTTGGTTGTGGAACTAATTCCTAGGTGTTATTCTTCTCGATTTGATCCAATTCTTCATTCATAGCTGCTACCCAATGTTCATTCTAGCTGGCTTCCTCAAAACTACTAGGCTCAAAGGTTGCAAGAAAAGCAATGTGAGCTTGTTGTGATGAACGAAGTTGTCGACCTTTTCTTGTTCCAATTCCTTCATTTATGTCACCAATTATTTGATTTTATCGATGGTTCTTTTGAATCCATTCTTTTGTTCTCTTTGGAGGAGCTTCTTCTTGTTGTTCCTGTATATCTTGTTGATCATTATTTACTTCTTCCTGGTTTACAGTTGCTTCTTGTTCTAGAATTTTCTCTGTGCCTTTTTCAGCCTCTGTCTCAAGTTTCAAAGATTCTAGATCCTCATCATTATTCATTATAACACTATCTTCATCAAATGTAACATTTATGCTCTCCACTATCTATTTTCGTCTTAGATTATAGAATTTATAGGCATTTCTTTTGCGTGAGTAACCAACAAAGATACCTTCATCAACACGCGATTCAAAATTTCCCAACTTTTGATCTTCTCTTTTGATATAACATTTGCTTCTGAAGATTCTGAAATATTTTACATTAGATGGTTTTCCTTTCCATAATTCATATGGGGTCTTATTGCAATTAATTCTGAGAAGAGTTCTATTGATAATGAAGACTGACGTATCAATTTCTTGAACCCAGAATTTTTCATCCAATTTTGAGTCCTTCTACATTGTTCTACCCATTTCCTATATGGTTATGTTCTTTCTTTCAGCAACTCCATTTTGTTGAGGTGTTCATGTTGTTGAAAATTGTCTTTTAATTCCATTTTCATCACAGTATTGTTGAAATATTTTTGAAGTGAATTCTTAGCCATTATCTGATCATAGACACTTTATTTTTAAATCAATTTCATTTTCGACCAACTCCTTGTAGATCTTAAAGCACTCAATGCTTCAGATTTTTTCTTTAGGACACTGACGGCTACCATCCTGATAGAGTCATCTATCATTAACATGAAATATAATTCTCCATCTAAGCCTTTTGTTCCCATAGGACCACATAGATCAATATGTATCAATTCCAATGGATGTGATGCAAAGTGCTCTTTTGTTTTAAATCCACATTTTTTCTGCTTGCCATGCCGACATGCCTCACAAAGTGTGTTGGAAGGTTTTGATATTTTCGGCATTTCTCGTACGGCTTCCTTTTTGCTTATCCTAATAAGATTGTCAAATTTTATGTGACCCATTCATTTGTGCCATAACTATCTTTCATCTTCTTTAGCTAGTAGACATGCTTTAGTTACTTCATCTAGAACATATATGTTGTTTGGAGCTCGATTTGCTGTAGCCACAATTTTACCATACCTACCTTTCCTGATTTCACATTTTGTGGAGTTGAATAGCATTGTGTGTCCTTGATCACACATTTGTCCAACATTGAGCAGATCATGATTCATGTTTTCAACCAATAGAACATTCTTGGCTAGAGCATCTTTACTTCCGAGACTGACGATACATGATCCTATAACATTCGAAGATCCATCACTTCCAAAGGACTCGGTTCCATCCTTCTTCTCTTTCAAAGATACAAATTTCTTTCTATCTCCAATCATATGCGTTGAGCAATTTCTATCAACATACCGCACATATTTGTTGTTTTGAGTCTTGAGAGCGAGAGCACAATTATCAATGTTCTTCTTCTTCCATGTTCGTTCGTTCTATGGCTTCGAAGATTCTTCTAGAGGATTTTCAAGTCTGTAGTCTCTAGCTATGTGTCCAAAGTTTTGACATTTGTAACATTAAATATTACTTCTTAAATGTTCAAATCTATTGATGTTTCCTTGAGCCCTGGGAGGTTCATATTTGACAGATCTCCTGGATTTCTATTGGTTCCTATGGTACGTGTGAAATTCTACAGCTTTATGACCAAAATTTCCACATGAATAACCATAACCATGAAAAATATGTTGGTACCTAGATGGAAATCTTCGTCGGGGAATTGTCTTCCAAGGTTGTTCTTGTGAATCTTGTTAAATGAAGTCTACATGCCTGTCAGATCTCATACGTTCATTGTATTTTGTTGTAGAAGTTCCTACTTCTTCTTCTTTGTAACTGAGGCAAGTTCTATTGTTGTAAGATCGTTGATTGTTGATGATTTCTTGCAACACCCTTGAGTTGTTGGCATAGTTTTGGACAATTTTTCCCTTCTTCACTTCCTTACACAGTGACTACTTCTACTTCTAATGCTTCCCTTTCTCGGTTGCTTTCTTCCAACTTATTTTGAAGTGACTCTTCAATACATTTGTGTTCTTCAACTTCAATTTTGAGACCTTGAACTTGTCCTTCAAGAGTATTAGAACAGATCTTCTTAGCCTTGAGCTCTTTTATAAGCTTGATTTCCTCCTTAGAAAATTCTTCTATGGTCAACACTTCTTCTTCGTTGTTTGATACCTCTTGTTTATTGTGCTTGGCCATAAAAAATACTATCTCATTGGCTTCTTCTTCACTGTCATTGTCTTCATCGGATGATGAGCTATTTTCTTTAGAAAGAAAGTTCCTTTTGAATCCTTTCTTATTGCCTTGCTTGTTGAATTTCTTAAAGCCTTTCTTTCCTTTTGAGTTTCCATCACTTCTGTTCAGACATTTTGCTGCAAAATTCCCAACCTCACCATAACCAAAACATATCAATGGAAGTTTACCTTTGAATTTTCCCTTGCCAATTTTTAGTTTTCTTGTAAAGTAAGCATATTCTTCATCTGAAGCACCTTCTTCATCATCTTCCTTTTCTTCACACTTGTAGGTGCAATTCTTTGCCTTTGAAGGTTGTTTGTCCTTATTGGTTTTCCTAGATGGAGCGAATGTAGTTTCTAGATGCGAAGTAGACTCTTCTTCGTCAAGTCTCATTTCATATGCTATGAGAACTCCATGTAATTCCTCTTTGCTCAGTTTGTCCATATTTGCACTGTATTCTAAGACCTATACCTTTGGGTTGAATCTTCCTGGTAATGTTCTAATAATCTTTCGTATAATAGTCTTAGTGTCAACAGGCTCTCCCAATTCTTCCAAAGTGTTGGTTATTTCATCAACGTGTTGGAATTATGTAGCAACATTGTCATCCTCTTTCATTCTGAGTTGCTCAATTTTTGCTTTGTATATTTGAATCTTTGCTTCTTTGACATTTGAGTCACCTACATATATATTATCAAGCTTGTCCCATACATTTTTGGCGGTTTTACAACCCAACACCTTATGATAAGTAGGTTCAATAAGTCCACTGATAATAATATTCTTTTCTTTTTCATCATTTACCAAATTCTTCTTACCTTGTTCATATGCATTGGTGTAAAGCCATTTTGAATAGCGTCCCATACTTCGTAACCTTGTGCCAAGAGACCTCCATTCGTACTTTCTAGAGTGCATAATTATTTTCATTGAATAGAGATACACCATTCTTGGTATGCTCCATGATCTCCTTCCAGTTGTTAAACAATTATTGAAGGAACCAATATTTGATACCAATTGTTGGAAAATACCGGGGGGGGTTGGGGGGGGGTGGTGAATCAGTATTCCTTAGCAATTAACACTTTTAAATATTTTTAGAGCATTAGTTAATCTTCAATTACCATTAATGTTTATGCAGTAACAATAATGAATAAAAGAACACAGGAGGAACAAATATTTTAGGTGGAAAACCCCCTCCAATTCAAAAACCACCGAACACTTTTCTAATAATTCTTTGATCTTAACTCCAATTGAAAAGAAATATCCATCTTCCTAGAATCTAGAAAAACATTCTTCTCCAACTCCCACTCAAAGGATGCTTCAACACCTGAGATCCTTAAGTAGTCAACTGAATGGATGCCCCAACACCCAATGAGTTACAGCTCACCCTAGCACCACCCTACCACCATGAAGCTTTCACAGGATTGAACCTGTTGGTGACTTCATGCACTAGCCTAGCACCACCCTATAGAAGAATAAAAGAAGAATGGACTCTTGTACTAGGGAAAATGGTCCACTTTACAATGATATAAAATGTTGTAGAAGAAGAAGACACACTAGACCATAACCCCAACTATACCTAATGATGATCCTAGACCTCCCGACATTGCCTCTTCAACTCTTGGTAGATAGACACTTGTACAACTTTTACAAAGATGCTTTTACAATGACTTTGTACAATGATACTTTTACAATGCCTATATGCAGTGCTGCCCATTTGAAGACTTCATGTGGTGAACTTCTTGTTGTTGTTCTGCACCTTGATTGCTACTCTCGTCATGCTACCCTTTCTCATTCTTTAGAACATTAGATTATGCATTGATTCTTCTCCTGATGAATATATAATACTTGCAAAAATCCTTCAAGGAAATACCCATGACATGATAATAGCAAAGCTTACCTCATCCTGCAGAGCATATGTCAGTGCTAAACAAAAGCAACAAATTAGAATAAAATAACCTAATGCAATTAAGAGATGAACATGCATATATAGAAGATACTTACATGTAGCCTACCTTTGTTGTACCTTTCTCTTTGTTGCCCTAGAAGGTCTGGTCCTTTGCACCCCTTGACAACACTTGATCAAGTTTTTCTTGTCTTTTAGGAGCACGATATTTAATCTAACGTATCTCTACAATTTCAGATCCCCAACATGTGATATTCGGTCCTATAGAATCCCTCTGAGTCTTCTTTCCAATGCCATAGTTTTGACCCGAATTGGACTCTTCAAGACAAAATTATGCCCAATATCTCACAATGACCTAATTATAGACTAGTTCAGAAGAGCAAACTTGTATGATGTGCCATGTTTCATTGTTTCCTCCTTTGGCTCTAAAATTGATATATATAAAACTACAATCCGTGCGCTATCTACCACTTTTTATAGAATTCCAATTCTCTTCTCAGAGAGAGAGTTATGATGATTTTCCCAAGGTCACTTCTTTGAGATGAAATTCAGTAGCCTACAAAAACCTAACTTCGATAGATCATATCTCCGAAAATATAGAGAATCAAGATATGAGATTCAGTTACGACATTCATTGGGATTGAAAATCAAATGGGTTTTAATTTTAGAAATTAAGACTTCACAGAATGTAGTTATAGCGAAAATTCCATGATCACTCCCTTTGGAGGATATATGAGATTTATTTTTATAGAGTTGAGAGGGGCTTCTATAGAGAATGTTGGAGGGATTTTAGGAGCTTAAAAATTTATTAATTAATGAATATTCAATGACAAAAACCAATTATGAGTGACATGCCACAACCCCATAGGGTTTTAGCTGACTAACTAGTGTTAGTAACTTCATACATGAATATCTCTCAAACCATGAAAAATTACTTGGCATTCCATATATCAACGGAAACATCTCGATGAGTAGAATCTATCTAGAAGATGCTTGACTCAAAATAGAGTAATTTTTCAAGTCAAAATTTGCTTGCAAGAGCAGGGTAGTACCTGGTGTTGCTTGGGTTAACATCAATGACAACCTGAAATCATATTTAGATCAACAATGAGAACCATATACATGAAGTGCACCTACTATGTGGACTCAGGTGTCACGGTGCTAGAAATGGTGGAATGAATCCGTGGAGTGGAGAATTCGAGATTGTTGAACCTATTGTGGGTGCCCCATTATCACCACACCACTATCAACATAGCATGTGTGCATCAATTACTTACTCTGGTGTATGATGGGTGCTTATTGCTAGGAGGGCATATACCCATCACTGACATTCTCATCCACAAGATCACACACCTACCATAAGAGGGTTTGAATCTAGCCAAGGAGTTTGGCGGAAAGATAGGAGAAAAGGATTTGGCCAAAAAGATGAAGAAGGAATTTTCCCTCATGAAAAAGCCACGTGGATACTTAATCATTTCCATAAACAACACCATGGTAAAAATTTCCACACAAATCTTAGCTAGGAAGGTAATGAGGAAGCACCATGCAGACAAAGTTCCGGCACCCATGGTTTCTCTAGATGCACAATGCGCGAAGGGTGTGCAGTTCAACTGGTCAACATACCTGTGCAGTGAATTCCTTGCAAATTGCCATGAGGTCCAAGATGAGACCAAGTCATTCCATTATGCTTGGTTGTTTCTCTCCATTATGTTGGTCACATGGGAGCTGCCAAAGGAGAGCCAGTTTCCTCCATTGAAAGAAGGATTATCGAAGGCCACATAGTTTACCTCCCTATGGGCCACAAAGGACCCTGTAAGGGTCATAGAAAAAACAAAAAAAAATAGCTTCTAATGGAATCAAGCCTCTACATGGCCATGAACCAGTGCCCAAGGTTGTCCCCAACTTTGTACAAGCATTTGTCAGCTTATGCAGTGTTCAAGGCTGACTTGCATTGAGTTTACATTCAGGCACGGAAGGACCAGTAGCAAAAATGACATGACTTGCCATATTTGGTCATAGATACAGACATATACGAGGTAATCAAGCAATGGCCAGTAGAGTGGCATTCCCCCTCAGACTTAGATGTTGGAACCAGTAAAGGCATGGGAAGCTCGACATTAAAGAAAAGAAATGATGTAGCCAAGAAGGCATTTTGCTGCAAAATGCCCAACCTCACCATAACCGAAACATATCAATGGAAGTTTACCTTTGAATTTTCCCTTGCCAATTTTTAGTTTTCTTGTAAAGTAAGCATATTCTTCATCTGAAGCACCTTCTTCATCATCTTCCTTTTCTTCACACTTGTAGGTGCAATTATTTGCCTTTGAAGGTTGTTTGTCCTTATTGGTTTTCCTAGATGGAGCGAATGTAGTTTCTAGATGCGAAGTAGACTCTTCTTCATCAAGTCTCATTTCATATGCTATGAGAACTCCATGTAATTCCTCTTTGCTCAGTTTGTCCATATTTGCACTGTATTCTAAGACCTATACCTTTGGGTTGAATCTTCCTGGTAATGTTCTAATAATATTTCGTATAATAGTCTTAGTGTCAACAGGCTCTCCCAATTCTTCGAAAGTGTTGGTTATTTCATCAACGTGTTGGAATTATGTAGCAACATTGTCATCCTCTTTCATTATGAGTTGCTCAATTTTTGCTTTGTATATTTGAATCTTTGCTTCTTTGACTTTTGAGTCACCTACATATATATTATCAAGCTTGTCCCATACATTTTTGGCGGTTTTACAACCCAACACCTTATGATAAGTAGGTTCAATAAGTCCACTGATAATAATATTCTTTTCGTTTTCATCATTTACCAAATTCTTCTTACCTTGTTCATATGCATTGGTGTAAAGCCATCTTGAATAGCGTCCCATACTTCGTAACCTTGTGCCAAGAGACCTCCATTCGTACTTTCTAGAGTGCATAATTATTTTCATTGAATAGAGATACACCATTCTTGGTATGCTCCATGATCTCCTTCCAGTTGTTAAACTATTATTGAAGGAACCAATCTCTGATACCAATTGTTGGAAAATACTGGGGGTGGGGAGGTGAATCAATATTCCTTAGCAATGGAAAATACTGGGGGTGGGGTGGTGAATCAGTATTCCTTAGCAATTAACACTTTTAAATCTTTTTAGAGCATTAGTTAAGCTTCAATTACCATTAATGTTTATGCAGTAACAACAATGAATAAAAGAACACAGGAGGAACAAATATTTTAGGTGGAAAACCCCCTCCAAGTCAAAAACCACTGAACTCTTTTCTAATAATTCTTTGACCTTAACTCCAATTGAAAAGAAATATCCATCTTCCTAGAATCTAGAAAAACATTCTTCTCCAACTCCCACTCAATGGATGCTTCAACACCTGAGATCCTTAAGTAGTCAACTGAATGGATGCCCCAACACCCAATGAGCTATAGCTCACCCTAGCACCACCCTACCACCCTGAAGCTTTCACAGGATTGAACCTGTTGGTGACTTCATGCACCAGCCTAGCACCACCCTATAGAAGAATAAAAGAAGAATGGACTCTTGTATTAGGGAAAATGGTCCACTTTACAATGATATAAAATGTTGTAGAAGAAGAAGACACACTAGACCATAACCCCAACTATACCTAATGATGATCCTAGACCTCCTGACACTGCCTCTTCAAATCTTGGTAGATAGACACTTGTACAACTTTTACAAAGATGCTTTTACAATGACTTTGTACAATGATACTTTTACAATGCCTATATGCAGTGCTGCCCACTTGAAGACTTCATGTGGTGAACTTCTTGTTGTTGTTCTGCACCTTGATTGCTACTCTTGTCATGCTACCCTTTCTCATTCTTTAGAACATTAGATTATGCATTGATTCTTCTCCTGATGAATATATAATACTTGCAAAAATCCTTCAAGGAAATACCCATGACATGATAATAGCAAAGCTTACCTCATCCTGCAGAGCATATGTTAGTGCTAAACAAAAGCAACAAATTAGAATAAAATAACATAATTCAATTAAGAGATGAACATGCATATATAGAAGATACTTACATGTAGCCTACCTTTGTTGCACCTTTCTCTTTGTTGCCCTATAAAGTCTGGTCCTTTGCACCCCTTGACAACACTTGATCTAGTTTTTCTTGTCTTTTAGGAGCACGATATTTAATCTAACGTATCTCTACAATTTCAGATCCCCAACATGTGATATTCGGTCCTATAGAATCCCTCTGAGCCTTCTTTCCAATGCCATAGTTTTGACCCGAATTGGACTCTTCAAGACAAAGTTATGCCCAATATCTCACAATGACCTAATTATGGACTAGTTCAGAAGAGAAAACTTGTACGATGTGCCATGTTTCATTGTTTCCTCCTTTGGCTCTAAAATTGATATACATAAAACTACAATCCGTGCGCTATCTACCACTTTTTATAGAATTCCAATTCTCTTCTCAGAGAGAGAGAGTTATGATGATTTTCCCAAGGTCACTTCTTTGAGATGAAATTCAGTAGCCTACAAAAACCTAACTTCCACAGATCATATCTCCGAACATATAGAGAACCAAGATATGAGATTCAGTTATGACGTTCACTGGGATTGAAAATCAAATGGGTTTTAATTTTAGAAATTAAGATTTCACAGAATGTAGTTATAGTGAAAATTCCATGATCACTCCCTTTGGAGGATATATGAGATTTATTTTTATAGAGTTGAGAGGGGCTTCTATACAGAATGTTGGAGGGATTTTAGGAGCTTAAAAATTTATTAATTAATGAATATTCAATGGCAAAAACCAATTATGAGTGACATGCCACAAGCCCATAGGGTTTTAGCTGACTAACTAGTGTTAGTAACTTCAAACATGAATATCTCTCAAACCGTAAAAAATTACTTGGCATGCCATATATCAACGGAAACATCTCGATGAGTAGAATCTATCTAGAAGATGCTTGACTCAAAATAGAGTAAGTTTTCAAGTCAAAATTTGCTTGCAAGAGTAGGGTAGCACCTGGTGTTGCTTGGGTTAACATCAATGACAACCTGAAATCATATTTAGATCAACAGTGAGAACCATATACATGAAGTGCACCTACTATGTGGACTCAGGTGTCACGGTGCTAGAAATGGTGGAATGAATCCGTGGAGTGGAGAATTCGAGATTGTTGAACCTATTGTGGGTGCCCCATTATCACCACACCACTATCAACATAGCATGTGTGCATCAATTACTTACTCTGGTGTATGATGGGTGCTTATTGCTAGGAGGGCATATACCCATCACTGACATTCTCATCCACAGGATCACGCACCTACCATAAGAGGGTTTGAATCTAGCCAAGGAGTTTGGTGGAAAGATAGGAGAAAAGGATTTGGCCAAAAAGATGAAGAAGGAATTTTCCCTCATGAAAAAGCCACGTGGATACTTAATCACTTCCGTAAACAACACCATGGTAAAAATTTCCACACAAATCTTAGCTAGGAAGGTAATGAGGAAGCGCCATGCAGACAAAGTTCCGGCACCCATGGTTTCTCTAGATGCACAATGCGCGAAGGGTGTGCAGTTCAACTGGTCAACATACCTGTGCAGTGAATTCCTTGCAAATTTCCACGAGGTCCAAGATGAGACCAAGTCATTCCATTATGCTTGGTTGTTTCTCTCCATTATGTTGGTCACATGGGAGCTGCAAAAGGAGAGCCAGTTTCCTCCATTGAAAGAAGGATTATCGAAGGCCACATAGTTTACCTCCCTATGGGCCACAAAGGACCCTGTAAGGGTCATAGAAAAAACAAAAAAAAATAGCTTCTAATGGAATCAAGCCTCTACATGGCCATCAACCAGTGCCCAAGGTTGTCTCCAACTTTGTACAAGCATTTTTTAGCTTATGCAACGTTCAAGGTTGACTTGCATTGAGTTTACATTCAGGCACGGAAGGACTAGTAGCAAAAATGACATGACTTGCCATATTTGGTCATAGATACAGACATATAGGAGGTAATCAAGCAATGGCCAATAGAGTGGCATTCCCCCTCAGACTTAGATGTTGGAACCAGTAAAGGCATGGGAAGCTCGACATTAAAGAAAAGAAATGATGCAACCAAGAATGCTACACAAAATTTTCTCACGCAATGGAAAAAGGAAGCTGCAGAAAATGATAGGATGGAGAAGGAGTGCACTGTTAAGGAACAGGTTGAGCAAGGACAACGTGAGTCAGAGAGAAGCGGAAAATCCCCTTCACTCGAGACCAGGAGGAAGAACAATCCAAACAAGGCAGCGGAGGAGATGGTGGGTAGAGCACCCCGTTTTGACTAAAGAAGCGTGAACAGGAGTAGAGGGAAGATCCCTGCAAAAACAAAAAGCTGAAAAGTCATAGGGTGATCCCATGTTATTGAAAGAGGGTGATCTCGATGAAATCGGCGACAAAATACGGGACACTACAATTGAAGTGTTGCAATAGTTCGAGAAGAAGTATATGCAAATGTTGGGGAGCATCCAAAACGATCTGCGCAAGATATAGATCCATGCTAACAAGATACAAGTGGGCATGGGTCAAGTGAGCACGGCACAAGTGAGCCTAGCACTAGGGACGAGTCAGTCTATGGAATTGGTAAGGACCCCAGACCTTCAAACTGTTGCTTTACCAAAAGGGTCACAACATGGAGTATCAACCAATGACCACATCATCTTAAGTACCATTAAGAACATCTAGTTGAACATAGAAGTGCTCCCTAATGAGCTTCTTCATGCACTGTAGGTAGGGGTGACGGAGGAATTGAGAGCTCAAGAGTAGCGCGCTCAATTTGATCAGTGAATATAGGGTGAACAATGAGCAAATGTTCACCAAGAAAACAAAGGCCTTGAAGGAAAAGGAAACGTTGCAAGAATAGAATTCCAAGCTCGAGTCTGTAGTTGCATAGTCATGCAGAATAGTGCTAGGGCTTCATATTCTAGAAGACATATAGTTGGAAGTTAAGATCAAGAAGTTAGCCACTAGAGTGTATGAGGCAAAGGTAGAAGTTGGACGAGCTCAACATGAAAACAATGGAGCTGCAGCTCAAATTACATCCTATGACTCCGCCCAAGATCAAGGAGCAGTGCAAAGCCACCATAAAAGAAGGGATGTCCACTTTGGATGTCCTCTACCATCCTTCATTTTTCTCCACCTCTAGCCTTCTCCATGGCTAAAAAATTTTGAATAGCCTAAAGACCATCATCCAAATGCCTACACTCCTCGGCCTCTAATGAAGCCACAAATATGTGGATGTGGGTGACAATCTCCAAGTCAAACAATTCCACACATCCATCATGTTAGGGAGAGTGGGGTGGATGCCCTCATCCTTGGCCTCCCCATCTAGCTATACCCATTTCTCTTACTATGTATATTAGACAAGAGTTGATAGACTTAGAGTAATGGCCTTTGAGAATTTTGGCAAGGAGAGCAATGGTTTAGTTGTTTCTATAAACACCAACCACTTGCAAGAAGGAATGAAGGATGAAACAACCACACTGAGACGTGCATAATAATTGGAGCAGTAGAACCAATGTAAAGAAAATCACGAGGATTATTTGAGAAGAAATTTCAAACAACCTGAAGTAACTGAAACATAACTTGCTTGGAGAAATTTTGTGATGCATGACCACCACCTAGATGCCTCATTCATTTCTAGTTTGAGTGTTTTCCTATAGGACCTAACAGGGAATTTTGATCGAAGGATCACCCATATCTAAGAGATGAAGATATTGATTGGCTATGTGTTTACAGTGGTAGGCCTAGACTTCTATGGAGGGGGAGTTCAAGGACCAATCCTCACATTGAGTTTTCTCTTACACCCATTTATTTGCTAGAAATTTTTCCAAATAATTAGCTTTCCACCTGCTCTGGGAGAAAATTATGGCATACTAGTTGTTTCATGTGGTGATCACCAGTATTGTAGCAATAATGCTACAACTCCTGGGCTTCCTACTTTACTTTTATCAATCTGGTAGTTCGTAACAAACTTGGAAGCGACGGTGCTGTATGCACAAGTACTAGTTCTTACTGCAAGCTGTCACTTGGTCAGCTAGCAAAAGATCACTGGGAACTCAAGCAAACTTCTATGGATTCTAGAAGAAGCTTTATATGTGATTAAAGAAAGGAAATCTTACTCTATAGATGCTACTCTACTTGCAGAAAGTGAAAGAAGACTGAAATATGAAGTAAACCTAGCAAACCGTAATTAACTAGTTAGTCCTACTTTTGAAAAAAGAGATATGAAAAACCATAAAATGAATGTCATTACCTACTTAGGAAGTAAAAAAAAATCTACTCAAGCTATTTCTAGAAGGAAATGAGAAGAAAAACATCTTTTTAGATTTTTATGTATTTTTAGGTGAAATTGTCATGCATGTAATTTATTTCATTGTGAATGTAGTAGCGATTAAGTAGCGATGGAGGGTCACTTTGGAGTTTACGGAGGTGTAGGAAGGTGTGGATGGGTCCTAGGAGGTCCTAGGAAGCCTTCTAGAGGCTTTCCCTACAATCAAACTTCAAAAAGGCACCTAAAGGAAAATCTACAGGAGGCTGCAGGGGATCTACAAGAGGTCTACGAGAGGTCTACAGGAGGATGCCGAGAGTTGTTTTTAGAGGTTTTGAATGTGGGAAAATGGGTGGAAAGGGTAGCTGATGGCTAGGGGGATGTGTTAAGGTATCTAAGGTTCATCAAGGAGGATTAGGGAAGAGAAATATGATTCGACTTCTTCAAGGAAAGAGAGGAAAGTTCATGAGAAAAGTGCAGAAAATTAGGGCAGATTTGTGAGGGACTTTAGATGACCTATGGAAAATGGATCAAAGAGAGATGGTGATGGCTGATTGGTTGACTTATTTTGAGTAGATATGCACTACAAGAGAACTAAAAATCAAACACCGAGATTAAGAAAGCAAAGAAACTAGCTACACCAAGAAAACAAAACTTTGCAACAAGCTAAGCTAAATTATGATCTAGGAAAGTAAATGTTGAACAATGCTATATGGAAAGGAAGCATGGAAGGAAATTTATTTCAAATATAGAAATGAGCATGGAAAAATATATCTACAACAAAGCATTAACCTTCTAACAATCTGCAACACTAGAAATCCTATGGAAAAGGTGAATATGTGTTTTTTGTGGCAGCAGGAGGGTCTTGGCCTCAGTTCATGGTCCCAGAGGGAGGAAAGGAGGCCAAGGCTCTATTGATGGCCTTTTGGTATCTGTTTCCTATCACTATTCAACCTGCTACAACAAACTGAAATGGAAACAACCTTTTAAATCACCAAAAGCAACCTATCCTTAACTAAGAAAGAAATCTATCTAACAGCAATTAATTCATAAACTGAAACAAAACATATAAATACAGAAAAAGAGGTGCTTTGCTGCTTGGATTGGACCCTAATGCAAGAGCTTCATCCCTTTCAGGTAACTCAGTGCTAGCTCAAACAAGATCTCATCTTCATTATCAAAATAATAATAGCATTACATGAAACTGTCAACAAAAGTAAGCTCGAAGTTGAGCAAAACAAAACTGCAACAAAAGTTTGAAAATTTGACTAATATTTAACAACCTAATGAGGCCCTAGACCTTTCTAGTTATACCACTGGAACTCCCAACAGCTCCCTTAAAATCAGGCAGGCTTGGCTCCCAAAACTTGAGATAGACAGCAGTTATCCTTCACTTGCTCGGTTGCCTCTTTGGTGCATTGATGTGGTTGCTTGTGCTCTGAGATTTCTGAAGGAGAATTTGAAGTAGGGAGTCATAAATGAGGGGGAAACCCTCATATAAATCCTCTCCCTTGTCTTCTTCGAATATATGTTTCCAAATGTTCATTAAAACTTTGACTTTGTCTCCAATTTTGACCAAAAATCTGCATTAAGCACACATTAGACTTCAAGACATAATGACCAATCCAACTCACTTTATTAGCATAAACATAATAAAAAACATGCAATAAACTAATGAGAATGGTGGATTAAGCTAATTTAGGAGGCAAAATGAGCCCATATAATTACCCATTTACGGGGCTCATCATCACCCCCCTATTGAATGTGTTGTTCATCCTCTGAGCAAATAGTCCATCTCCTCATCTTTGATGGCCCTGATGGCATTCCTAACATCCCATGCTTCTGTTGTGAGGTCCTCTTCTTTGTCATGGAATCCCACCTTTCTATCCATCTCTTCCCACTGTTGTTGTTCTTCTTCCTCTTTTCTACCCTCTAGTAGTCCTAGCAACAGTGGGGCACTTAGTTTGAGGCCAATCCAATTGACCTTCAAACTCTGCATAGAGTGCTTGTACTGTGCCACTCTCCTTAAGGCCTCTTTCATCCTGGATGGGGAGTGATACTCCCTTATCTGCAAGTTGTGTGGTAGTATATTCCACCTCCTCATACAAGCATGATTACAATCATCTCCAAGTAATCTTTCCATGTCCTCAAAATGTGCAATGGCCTGAGCCTAATCATTGATATACTTAGGGGCATTTTGAGGATTATTTGCAAGCAGTTGGTGTGTACTGATGAGAGCCATGGCGTCTGATGGCTCAGCTCTAATAATTAGGGGTTCATTTTTCTCTTTTTCCATCAACTTTTTTATTTTTTTTGCCCTTTTCTCCTCATGATTCATCCATGAGGCCATGGCCATTAGCTATAGGTCCCCTAGCCTAGCATTAGGGTCCCATAGGTTCATATCGATGAGGGCCATGTTATGCAAATATAACTCTATTATATTTTCCTTGTCTTCTGCTAAACTTTGGTCACATAGGTCCATGAACTGTCTGTAATCCTGAAAAGGCATTATGCCTCTCTGTGCCAAAGTCTTGATCTGAAACTGTAGCCACTGGTCTTTGAGGTATACTCCATATGGTTTTTCTAGTGTCTTGCACTGTAGTGCCTCCATAGACCAGTTGGACATGCATGCCAAGTGTGTCTCGTTTTCTTGTAGATGTCTTCTTAGCAACTCATTTTCTGTTTCCAACTGAGTTCTTCTGATTACCTCTCTATGTATTACATCACTTAATTTTTCACATCCTGAAGATGAACCACCATTGCTGGTTCGAAACGTCAATTATAAAGAAACCTAATGCAATGCATCGGGAAGAAATTCTACATAAGCATGAAACTCACAGAACCTCAAAGATAAAATCACTTAATTCCCTGCCCATCTCTCTAAGTTGGTTCTCCATGTGGCCAATATCCTCTACCCCCTTGGATTTGGAAATTTGCATCCATCTATGGCTCGTTATTCTTTCTTTCTCCAGCTCAAAGAAAAGTGGGACTGCAAATTTCTATGAAATGATTTTCCCCCCTCAATAAGATTTTAATAAGAGCCTAAACTAGGCTGGGGGTTAGGTTCTTGGGTCTCTATTGTTTCCTCCTTCCCCTTTGGTTGTACTTCTACCCTTTTTTCCAATTTTTCAATCTCATGTAGCTTAGTTAGGGTCTCTTGCAGAACAGTTTGTGCTTCCTGTAGAGCTATTTTCTAGACCTATAGTTACACTCTTTCCTTCCAGGTGGAAGATCTGGGACTTCCTCTTTCATATGTGATGGGGGTTTTAGAGGGAGATTCTTCCCCTTTGATAGTGGGTGAATCTATAATTACAATAGGCATTGTTGAAGATGGTTGTGGTTTTCCTATTTTTATCCTTGTGCTTTTCCGAGCCCTGAACTACATTGATGTTCACCTCTTCCTCTTTTGTTTGGGTTTCACAGGGGTGCTAAGTACAGTAAGAGCAGTTGTTGCCTCACTTTCTAGGGTCTCAGGAAACACTTCTGTCTTTTATGCCCCTTGTTCCTCTCTTTTTGTCTTCTCTAACTCTACTGGCTTTGTTTACGCTTTCTATGTTTTGGTTTCTTCCTCCTCTGCTTTAGTTTCCTCCTTCTCTATTTTGGCGTCTTCCTCCTCTGTTTGTTCCTCAATGTCCTCCCCTTCTTCCCCTTGCTTCTCTTCCTCCTCACTTTTAGAAGGAATGTGGGCATATGTGTGGGCCTTTATTTCATCTTTTCTTGTCATATTTCTGAAGATTTCCCATGCTATGGGGATTGTGAAGGTGTGGAGGGCTTCTTCCACTAATAGTTTAATTAACCCATGGTGATCCAATTGATCTGGACCTCCTACCTTTAACCTAATGCTAGAGTCTATAAGCGATTGCAGGAGAAAATAGGGGATGCTGAGTTTTTTGGGTGTGGGAGTGACCATGCCATATCTCAGCTCATGGAGAAGTCTAAAATGGTAGCCATAAACTATGTTATACCTCCCTTCACAGGAAATATACTTGATGATTTGGTAACTGACCTCATCCCAAGGGTAAGGTATGCTTTTTCTTCTGATGCCATTTTTGTCTTCTACAGGATGTTCATTTGGTTGGAAGAAGGTTTTCTTGGCAACTTGTCCCATTGGCTTTTCATATTTGCTACAAGGTAATCCAAGGGGAAGGTTGGTAACTCTACTGATAAATTCTGGGGCAATTTCCATGGTGAGACCTCTGAAAGTAACAATGGCATGGGTCTTCGAACGAGGTACTAAAACAAGGGCAAAATCCTGAGCCACTTCTTCATCAAATCCTCGAATTTTTTCAAAAAATGGCAGCCAATTGGATTTGGTGAAAATGGCTACCACCTCAGGATGTTCATGGAGCCTAACTGAATTTTTGGGTTCCTTCCTCATGAATCCCCCTGTCATTTTGCTTATACCCTTTTGGAACACCCCAAGTAGAGATGGAGACAAAAAATTTGAAGACATAGGAAACAGAGAAAAACTGTGTTTTTTTAGGAAGACAGGCAAAAATGTTTTTATGGAATTCCTCTCTTCTACAGGCTTAATTCCTACTTAATATTGTATCATTTCTTACACATATTAATATTCAAGGTGGGTATGTATAGAACATATCTCTTCAAGCCAGAATTTGAGCAAAAACCCCGTGTTTCCTCCTTAAAAACTACTTACTGCCCCTCTTGTAGAACTGGCTGTAGATGCGCCTGTAGAACCCATTCTTGTAGAACCTATTATTGCTCCTGTAGGACTTCGATAGCAGAAGGATGACTGAAATTGATAGAGAATAATGTTTTTGAGGCTATGGAGGTTGTATAGAGCTTTCTTCAGGTAAGTGGACGAGGACGAAATGGAAGAAAAGGTGGTGAAGAAGTTCCAACGAGGAATAGTTATGTCTTCATTGAGATATTTCTAGTGATGGGGTGAGCTGGCAAAAAGGTCCGTTGCTAGATTCGGGCCATTGGTCCCCAATACTCTATCATCATGGCTCTTCATGACTCTTTCCCGCAATCACTTCCCATCATTGCATCGGAGTTCATCGGAGTTTGTATAACCTCTACTACCTATCCTTTGGATTTTATGTGAGTTGACTAGGCACACGTGTGATGGCATCTCCGGATGAGCACAATCAACTAGATGAGAGTGGCCAGTTAACTGGCCATCTTTATCGTTCAACCATAACCATCTCATTCACTTATGCATATTTTCAATTACATAGATGCAACAGAGGAGAGGGTTAGACACTTACCTGCAAGTCGAATGTTCATGTTGTTGGTGCATCTTGGTTCCTTTGTTGTTGCATGCTCGTATTTCAGTTGCTGCATGCATGTATCTCCTCTACTGTATGCTTCATGTTCCCTGATGTGTGGCCTATTTTCTTTGTGTAGGTATCCTCTGGCTAGATCTAGCTTTAGACATCCTTTTCAATCCTATGGCTGCACCCATTTTGTTGTTGTGGCTTGATTTTAAGGGGATCAGCTGCTACAGGAAATCCTATAGGAGCTCCTGTAGTTGCTTCTCCCTTTAAAATTATTAGCTAATTATTGTGTTGGGAGCTATGAGGATGTTACCGGAGATGCCAATGGTGATGGAGAGGTATTTGGTGAGATGCAAGGGAGATTTGGAGGTGTTGTTCCTTTTATTTTTTTGTTTTTTTTTTCTACAAACTAGTTTCTATGTTTTTTAGCCGAAAGGAAAGAAATCAATGATAATGAGGTGGTGCAGATGTGGGATGGATAGCCAGGAGGGTGGATAGCTACAGGAGGGCCTACATGCTCTTCGTGAAACTTCCCAGCTCCTCAAACTATTTCGAAAATCCATTTCGAGCTCTCTATGATTTCTACAGAGTGTTAAAAAAAACACACAGTGAGGTGGAAGAAAGGTCAGAAATGATTGAGAAGATTGTGGAGGAGGTGAAATAGGTTTTGTGGCATCTTCTCTTGCTTCCTATGGTCCACCTGTAACTTGCAATTCATTTTAAAAGTCAATTTTCTCTTCATTTTTTCTGTTTTTTTTTTTTTTGAAAGACAATTAGGGTGCCTCAAGGAGGTTTTGACCCCAAATTGCCTGCCCTGGGCACCTCCAAAAGAGGTTTTCACCTAGGGATCTTATTCTTTTTTCTTTTTCTTTTTTGTTTTTATCATCAGTGGGCCGCCTCAAAAGAGGTTTTCAACCCAATGATGGGACTCAAGCGCCTCATGGAGGTTTTCACTTGAGTCCTTATTATTTTTCTTTTTCTTGCTTCTTCAGTGAGTGGGTGGAGTGGAAGTTAAGACCTGCTCCACTACCAACATTGTATTATTCATATCTTCAATGAACTCTCACTTGGAGAGGGGCTTCTTGTAAATTTTCAACCTATGTCCATTGACAAGCATGGGGATGGCTTCCTCATCAATGGTTCTAATTAAAACTGAACCATTGTCATTGCATTTTTCCATAGTGTAGGGTCCCAGCCATCTTGTCCTCAGCTTGCCTTTGAAGTCTTTATACCTTGATTCATAGAGCAATGCCCAATCTCCCTCTTGGAATTTCTTCTCCGTGATATTTTTATCATGCCATATTTTCCTTTGAAGATGGACTACCTCTGTGTGGATAAGGGCCTGCAATCTTTGTTCATCCAATCCATTGAGCTGGAGTAGCCTTTCCCTCTGTGCATGGCTGAGGTCTAGTTCCAACTGAGCTACCATCCTTAGTGTATTATATTCAAATTCTATTGATAGCAAAGCCTTCTTCCCATAGGCCAGTTCATAGGGTGTGAACCCCGTGGTGGTCTTCCATGTTGTGTTGTAGGCCCAGATGGCCTCAACTAGTCTATCCGCCCAATCTTTTCTACTACTACTCACTACCTTGGTCAGAATTCCTTCCAAATCTCTATTAGTGACTTCCACCTATCCATTGGCTTGTCTATGGTAAGGGATGGAAGTCTTGTGCTTGATTTTATGATGTGTGAGCAAGTCTTCAATCAAATTGGAAGTGAGCTGACTACCCTGATCTGTAACCAGTTCTCTTGGATATCCGAACTTATAGAATATATTCTCTCTCAAAAACTCAGCTACTTCTTCCTCTATTGTTGCCTTGATTGCTTTTGTCTCTTCCCATTTTGTTAGATAATCAGTGCACACAATGAAGTATTGCCTCTATTTTGAAGGAGGGTTGATAGGACCCACAAAGTCCATGCCCCACTTCTCAAATGGCTCAAAAGTCACTTGAGGTTGCATGGGCATCTCATCCTTTGGAGTAGGTTTTCCCATCCTTTGGCATCGATCGCATTGGCTAGTATATCTCTTCACATATTGATGAAGAGTGGGCCAATAGTAACCTGCTTGCAAGATTTTGAAGGCAGACCTTTTTGCTGCAAAATGGCCTCCACAAGGTCCATCATGATAGGTTTGGAAAATGTCAAAAACTTCCTCCTCCCTGACACATCTTCTCAAGATCGTGTCTGGTCCAAGTTTGAAGAGATTGCCCCCAATCCAAGCGAAAGGGGCACTTTTCCTCATGATCTTGCTCTTCTCTTGTGAGTATAGGTGTGGTGGGAATTGTGCCAAAACCAAGTAATTTTCTATATCAGAAAACCATGGAGAGAGTACTGAGATAGCAAATAGGTGCTCATCTGGCATCTTATCATCCACCATTCCTTCCTCACCTATAGGAAAATTTACTCTAGACAAAAAGTTAGCAACAACATTTCCTTTACCAGGCTTATCCATAATGGTTAAATCAAACTGCTACAGTAAAAGCAACCATCTAATAATGCGAGCATTTAACATCTGGTTTATTCATTAAATACCTAATTGCAACATGATCAGTGTGTACAAAGGTTTGATATCCTATGATTTAATGTCTAAATTTATTTAAGGAATGCACTACAACTAGGAGTTCCTTCTCGGTGACCGTGTAGTTTAACTCTGCCTTTGACAAATTTTTACTTACAAAGTATATGACATAAGGTAAATTTTCATCAATTTGTCCCAAGGTTGCTCCTATTGCTTTGTTCGAGGCATCTGTGTGAATGTGGAAATGTAGGGCCCAACTTGGGCCTCTCAAAATTGGGGCAGTCACAAGTTTGATTTTCAAGGTATCTAGAGCTTCTTAACAGTTTTCAGTCCATATGAACTCGACATCTTTTCCCAGAAGACCAAACAATGGAGAGGCTAACTTACTAAAATCTTTAATGAATCTTCTGTAATATCCCGCTAAGCCTAGGAAACTTCAAACATCTCTCACCTTTTGAGGAGGTGGGACCCTTTGGATGATGGCAATTTTGTTGGGGTCCACTTGCAATCCTTGTTGAGGTATTGCATGACCTAGCACGGTCCCTTCAGTCATAAAAAATTCACATTTTTCCAGACTGAGGGACAAGTTCACTTCAATACACTTGTCTAAAACTTTCCCTAGGTTCGATAAAGCTTCTTGGAATTTAGAACCATAAGGAGTAAAATCATCCATATATATTTCCACTGCATCATGAACCAGTTCAAAAAAATATACTCAATACTGCTCTCTGGAAAGTGGCTAGAGCATTGCACAAACCAAAAGGAAGGACTCGATATGCATAGGTACCCGAAGGACAAGTGAAAGTGGTCTTATCTTGGTCTTCTGAGCTGATTTGAATGTGATTATACTCGCTAAACCCATCTAGGAAGGAGAAAAAATTTTTCCCCTTCAGACCATCTAACACTTGATCTATGAAAGGCAGAGGAAAATGGTCCTTTTTAGTGGCCTTGTTCAGTTCCTATTAATCAACACAGATTCTCCACTTACCATTTTTCTTTGGCACTAGCACCAAAGAAGAGACCCATTCACTGTCAGAGATGGGGTAGATGAATCTTGCATCAAGTAGTTTTTACGATTCTTCCTTAACAATGTCTTCAAGGGTTGGATTCATCCTCCTTTGAGGTTTCCTAACTGGTATGCAATCTTCCTTAATGTATATATGATGAGTACATACTGAAGGGTGCTCTCCCTTAATCTCCTTATAACTCCAGGCGAAGGCATCTAAATGTTTTCTTAATAAGCTGCACAGTTCCTTCTCCTGGGAAATGGATAGGGATGAGTTGATTTTCAAGGTTCTTTCTGGGCCGAACTCTATATTCTTAACATAGAGAGAGCTTGGGATGGCCACATAGAGATCAATTAAGGGATTGTCTTGGGTTTATTTCACTAGATCTTCTAATGGAAAAATACTAGGGGGTGGATTCTGGATTAAATTTTCAATGATATCATCCTCATTCTACAGTTTTCCTCCATCACAGTTTCCACTACACACAGTGGTGCAAAATAGACTTCATCCTCATCCTCCTCCAACTAGAGAGGTAGATCATGTTATAGAAAGGGTTGGGTAGGAAGGTATAGGATTAGCTACTTGGACATATGCCCGTTCTTGATGGTCATGTTCCTAGCCCAACAGCTGATGTAAGCTTCGGTAGCGGTCAACCAAGGTCTTCCTAGGATGAGAGGATACCTAGTGAGATTTGCCTTCGGCTGGAGAACTAAGAAAGCAGCAGGGTACTCCCAAGAATCAATGGAGACATTCACATCCTCCACAATCCCTTCAGGGGTTATGGTGGAGCGATCTACTAGCTGCAGTATTGTCGTGGTCTTCCTCAAGGAGCCCTATAGGTTGAGTTTGAGCATGGTTCCTTTTGTCATCACATTAATGGTAGCTCCTAGATCAATCAAGGTATGTGGGATCATGGTTCCATTGATGTGGACACCAACTACTAGGCTTCCAGGGTCTAGATATTTCGGATAGATTATCTGCCCCAACATCAAGTTAGACAATTGTCCTATGACATTAATGGTTGGGGCATCTCTCTTGCGCCTTCCTGGATGCTTGAAGCACTTCTCTTTGATCATCTTATTGTATATAGGCACATCCTTTATGGCTTGGAGAAGTGGTATCTTTACACATAACTGTTTCAAGTCTCCCAGAAGTTTAGTTTCTTCTGGGGTGGGTTGTGTTGTCCCAGATAATCTCTTAGGAAAGGGTGGAATTACTTTCAGTTCACTTTTCTCTTTATCTTCCTCAACCTCCTGATGGGGAGGCTGGCTATCTGGGAGAACCTTCCCAGATCGTAGGTTAATCTCCTGAATCTCCACAGCATAAGTTGGGCATGATGGTTCCCCACTATATACTTGTTGGGCCTGTCTATTGTTTGGGTTCAAGTTTGGTTGAGCAGGCATTTGGTGTTTCCTTGGTAGAGTAGGAGGCAATGGTTGTCGTTGAGTAGGCGGTGGAGGCAAAAGAGCGAGAGGAGAGTTGTACTAGGCTTCCACCCCTAATGAGATGCATTCCACTGAGGTTGTGGTTGAGCATAGGATTGAAATGCATGAGAAGCTGGTTGGGCATGATATTGAGATGGATAGGACCAAGGAGGAGGTGTGGACCAGGAAGGATGAGTTGGGGGGCCCAAGAAGGTATGGAAGTGGCTTGGTTGGGGTTATAGTATGCTTGAGATGTCCCTTGCATCCCCTGCTGGTATGGTCTAGGTCCATGCAGTCTCCTTTGGTTCATGAATTAGAGTGGTTCAGTGGCTTCTTTAGCCCCTTGGTATACAGCTTTAAGTCCAGGCAAGGAAGGGAACTTATCTGTCAAATGATCTTCTTCACAGACTAAATAAACCTCTATGTAGTTCAATGGGCATTCGTTCCTATGCCTTCTGGTGCACCTAGGACAAAAAATGGCCAAAGCCCTCTCTGCTTCCTCTTGTTTCCTTTTGATATGAAAGGTATCCATTTGCATGGCAGGATTCTACAGCATCTCACTCTTGAATTATTCCAACATGTGTCCAAGTTCACCTTTTATGGATGAACTGGATAAGGAGGTACTGGCTATGGGTTGAATCCCCCTACCTCTCTTTCTGGTTGCCCTAGAATGGTTTCTAAAAACAGTATTTATGTCTTCATAAGGTAGTTGGTAGATGTCTCCCCCAGCCAGTAGATGGAGGGTGTCTACAAGGTCTTCCAGAATTCCCCTGAGTAGGACCAACTTCAGCGATTCGGGGTCAAGTGTGCACCTAGCCCTTTTATAACTGAGTTGGAACCTCTCTTCATAATCTTCCAATGATTCATCACTTCCCATGGTCATTTGGAAGATTTCTTCCTTGGTGTCTTTTGACCTACAATAGTCTCGATATTTGTTATTGAGGGCTTGCTGCATCTGAGCACAAGTTGTGATGCTATTGCTAGGTAACCCCATGAACTAGTGCAATGTTGCATCCTTGAGGGAAGAAGGGAATAGTTTCAACTTTTTCTCATCTTCTGCATAGTCATAGGTTTGACAGATAATAGCAAACTCAAACAAGAAGGTGTCAGGATCTTCTGTAGTCAATCCATGGAAGTGAGGTAGGGCTGAAGGGCTTATGTTTTTAATTTTAGTGTCCCCATTGGTCTCTCGGATGGGAAAGGTACCCTCTACTCTTTCTCCATTCCCCCTAGCATTTATGTTTTCAGCCATTGTCTCAGGAGGGATGTTTTCTTCTTCTTCTTCCCCTATAGGTTCTTCAAATATCTCTGGTTGTTCACCTAAAGGTTCTTCTCGATCAGTGTCACCGAAGAAGAGATAAGGGTGGCTATGTGATGTGGTGGGGGTGTTGGGTAAGAATTTTCCTGAATTATCTATGTTCCTATGAGGCATGAAAAGAAATATTTTGGTTGTTTTTTCTTCTTTATTTTCTACCTGTACCTGCAAACTAAAATTGATTGAACAAACAAATTGAAACTAACTGAAATGAACTTGCTGAAATGAAATTGCAGAACTGAAAGCATGGAAATGACTAATCTACTGTTGCTGAAATGAAGTTGCTGAAAATGAAATTTGCAGAATTGAAAATGAAAGCAAATGAAATGTAGAATTAAAAGCAAGCAAATGACTAATCTACTTTTGCTGAAATGGAAATTGTAGAATTGAAATGAAAGCAAGGAAATGCAGGAATTGAAAAAAACAACTACTCTACTTTTGCTGAAATAAACTACTTAGCATAATGCTGCAGTCAGAAATAGAAGAAAAGCAGTAATCACACAATACTCTAACACTTCCCAGACAACGACCCCAAAAAGTGGTGGGCACCAATATTGCAGCAATAATGCTACAACTCCTGGGCTTCCTAATTTACTTTTATCAACCCGGCAGTTCGTAACAAACTTGGAAGTGACGGTGTTCTATGCACAAGTACTAGTTCTTACTGCTGGCTATTACTTGGTCAGCTAGCACAAGATCACTAGGATCTCAAGCCAACTTCAATGAATTCTATAAGAATCTCTTTATGTGATGAAAGAAAGGAAGGCTTACTCTACAGAGGCTACTCTACTTGCAAAAAGTGAAAGAAGACTGAATCTGAAGTAAACCTAGCAAACCTTAATTAACTAGCTAATCCTACTTTTGTAGAAAGAGAGATGAAAAACCATAAAATGAATGCCATTACCTACCTAGGAAGTAAAAAACATCTACTCAAGTTATTTCTAGAAGGAAATGAGAAAAAAAACACCTTTTTGGATTTTTATGTATTTTTAGGTGAAATTGTCATGCATGTAATTTATTTGTTTGTGAATGTGGCAGCAATTAAGTGGTGATGGAGGGCGACTTTGGAGTTTGCAGAGGTTTATGAAGGTACGGAGAGGTCCTAGGAGGTCCCAAGTGGCCCTCTGGAGGCTTTCCTTGCAATCAGACTTCAAAAAGACACCTACAGGAAAATCTACAAGAGGCTGCAGGGGATCTATAAGAGGTCTACAGGAGGTCTATGGGAGGATGCTGAGAGTTGTTTTTAGAGGTTTTTAAGGTGGGAAAATGGGTGGAAAGGGTAGCTGATGGCTGGGAGGATGTGTGAAGGTGTCTAAGGTTCATCAAGGAGGATTAGTGAAGAGAAATATGGTTGGACTTGTTCAAGGAAAGAGAGGAAAGTTCATGAGAAAAGTGCAGAAAATTAGGGCAGATTTGTGAGGGACTTTGGATGACCTGTGGAACATGGATCAAAGAGATATGGTGATGGTTGATTGTTTGAATTATTGTGAGAAGAGGTTTACTACAAGACAACTGAAAATCAAACCCTGAGATTAAGCAAGCAAAGAAACTAGCTACACCAAGAAAACAAAACTTTGCATCAAGCTAAGCTAAATTCTGATCTAGGAAAGTAATTATTGAACAATGCTATATGGAAAGGAAGCGTGGAAGGGAATTTATTTCAAAGACGCAAATGAGAATGGCAAAATAGATCTACAGAAAAGCATTAACCTTCTAACAATCTGCAACACTAGAAATCCTATGGAAAAGGTAAATATGTGTTTTTTGTGGCAGCAGGAGGGTCTTGGCCTCAATTCATGGTCCCAGAGGGAGGAAAGGAGGCCAAGGCTTTGTTGATGGCATTTTTGTATCTTTTTCCTATCACTGATCAACCTGCTACAACAAACTAAAATGGAAACAACCTTTTAAATCACCAAAAGCAACCTATCCTTAACTAAGAAAGAAATCTATCTAACAGCAAATAATTCATAAACTGAAACAAAACATAGAAATACAAAACAAGAGGTATTTGGCTGCTAGGATTGGGCCCTAACCCAAGAGCTTCAAACCTCTAAGGTAACTCAGTGCTAGCTCGAATAAGATCTCATCTTGATTATCAAAATAATAATAGCATTCCATGAAATTGTTAACAAAAGTAAGCTCAAAGTTGAGCAGAGAAAAACTGCAACAAAAGTTCAAAAATTTGACTAATATTCAACAACCTAATGAGGCACTAGGCCTCTCTATCTATACCACTGGAACTCCCATCAGCTCCCTTAAAATCATGGAGGCTTGGCTCAAAAAACTTGAGATAAACAGTAGTTATCCTTCACTTGCTCGGCTACCTCTTTGGTGCATTGATGTGGCTGCTTGTGCTTCGAGCTTTTTGAAGGAGAATTCAAAGTAGGGAGTCATAAATGAGGGGGACACCCTCCCGTAAATCCTCACCCTTGTCTTCTTCGAATATTTGCTGCCAAATGTTCATTAAATCTTTGACTTTGTCTCCAAATTTGACCAAAAATCTACATTAAGCACACATTAGACTTCAAGGCATAATGACCAATCCAACTCACTCCATTAGCATAAATATAATCAAAAACATGCAATAAAATAATGAGAATGGTGGATTAAGCTAAGTTAGGAGGAAAAATGAGTCCATATAATTACCCATTTATGGGGCTCATCAGCATGTTATGATACAATCTCCAACTTAGACATCATTTTGAAGGAGTGGATCCAATTATGAGCTTATGATATGGATTATAATCTTGGGTTTCCCTTATGATATGAGAGGATAGATATGAATATTCCTTATTATATGAATTCCATGGATCAGGGCCTATAACTCAGTGGTATTGTTGCTTCCTACCCAAGATATCATTTTTACAGCTTGATAATTTCCCCTTTGTGATTTTAAATAACCCCTCTAATTCCAGTTTCCCCTGTATTTTCTTTTGAGGCAGCATCAAATTTGAGTTTATAATGCTTCTTTGGAGGAGGCTCCTAAATTTAGTAGTTGGATCCATAGTCTATTTTCTTGGAGTTCCCCCATAGTATTAGGTATCTTGAAATCCCACCAAGACAATATCGCCCTCTGTGATGGAGGCCCCTAGAACTCCTTATCGTACCATTTGGAGAGGAACAAGATTTTCTCAATATGTTTCTGGAAGAGCAACAAAATTCCTTTGAGGGTTTTGTGTTTGTCATTGAAGATTCTTTGATTTATTTTCTTCCATATTTCCCATGTCAAGAGGCTATGGGCTATTATCCAAAGTCAATTATGGATTCGACATTGGAAAGGATTCTTTGCCCAGTTCTCAATGGATTTGATGATGTTACCTTCCACCTTGCTGGTGTGTTGGAATCCATGAGCCACTTTTCCCCATAAGTTGTTTACTATTGCACACGATTTGAATAAGTGATTTATAGTTTCTTGTTAAGCTTTGCACATGCAGCACCATGAAGGACCATGGAATCCTATTTTGAGAATAGTTTCCTAGGTGAAAGTACAATTTCTTATAAGGATCCAAGTGAAATTTGTCACTTGAGGCCAAAGTTTTATGGACCACAATACTTTCCAAAAAGGGTATGGTGCATCAAGCAGATCCCAGGTCATGAGGTGGCATGCCTCTTTGACAGTGAAACTTCCTAAGTTTTTCTAACCCTACCTTAGGACATTTGATCCTTCATTTTTCCTAATGGATATTTTAAGGGGATCATGCTGCAAATAATTTCGGTTGTCCTCTATATCTTCCTATGTACATATTGTTGGCATTATGACATAGATTTGGCACTATAACACAGGTGTTGTCCTTGATGGCAACTCACTTAGATGATAGATCACAGTTTAGACTCACAGATTGAAGAAAGAGAGGTATATGTAGGTTCCCCATTGACCAAGCTGCATGTAAATGTGGGTTCGTAGACCAAAAGGTGTGTATAACGTACACACACACTTTCACAAAATGAAATGTGCATACATGTTGGAAAACTTAGTTTTGATCTATGGTATTTGGTCCATGGTATTTTGATCCATGATATTGGTCCAAAGTATCTTGTCAAAAGTGTTGACCCCAGGTATTTGGTCCAAGGTATTGGTTCTAAGTGGTTTTGGTCCATGGTATTGAGTAAGGCCTAAGACTATAAAAGGAGGAAAAGATCATTAGACAAAGGCACTCAAATATTGAATATCTGATGAAGAGAAAGATCCAGAATACAGGTTATTGGGTTATGGTGCATAGCTGGATCTAAATCAAGGATGAAGCTTAGCACTTAATGAAGGATAAGATCTAATGATGGGTCAAAATCTTAAGGCTTGAAGTGAAGTATCTTTGTGTGGTTTTGATCTTTTATCTGAATAACTGGTGCATGTTGAAATCTGTAAATATGGTGATCTGGGTATAGCTGATCTCTGGAATTGTTTTAAAGATTAAATCATCATTTATAGATCTGTACGTAGGTTCACTTTAGAAAAGGTGCATATACACACTGGTTCTGCATATCAAAATAGTGTATACATCTTAAATTTGATTTGCAGATCTGTACGCAGGTTCGCCTTGAGAAAAGTCCATATGCACACGGGTTCGACACATTGAAGTAGTGTATACCTCATAAAATATACTTTAGCTACTTTTGTTTGTTGTTGCAGTGTTCTAGGTTCTAGCTTGGGTTCTGGCTACTGTTACTGTATTCTTGTTACAGCATCCTGAAAAGTGATTGATTGATTTATTTTTGGTTGGTGCAAAGGAGATTGGTTGATGCAGATATATTTGATGTTTGATTGATGTTATTGATGGATCTAGTCTGAAAATTTATGAAACATGGTCCTTGGAAGAAAAGAGAAGGTTTTAGCCTTCTGTAGACTGGTACCTACATACTAGTAAACATATCGGCTAGTAC
The DNA here is from genome assembly GCA_000404065.3 of Pinus taeda. Lineage (NCBI taxonomy): Eukaryota > Viridiplantae > Streptophyta > Pinopsida > Pinales > Pinaceae > Pinus > Pinus taeda. Next base: position 99,882 of record APFE030056182.1, on the reverse strand, counting down.
AAGAGCTAGGGGGTTGTAGCTCCCTTCCAAGAGAAGCTGGAGAATGAGAGAAGGTTGTAGACTTCTATAGGTGGAAGCCTACATACTGGTATAAGACTGCACCAGTACAAAAATTGTAAAAAAGAAGTTTCTTATTCAAAGAAGATAGAGACGATTGCAGTAGGTGGTTTTCACCCACATTGGGTTTCCACCCTAAATCTTGTGTTCATATGTGTGATTGTTTATTTCGTTTTTACTGCACCTGGTTACTGTTTATATGGTTTTGATACACATATTTAAGATCAAAATATGATGAATTAACTGAATCATAAGGTTGCAGGATATACGCTAGTTTCCTTAAATATAGTTGCGTATACACGAAAGTCTCATTAACTGAAGTAGCGTGTATGAATATTATTATGGAAATGAAATATTATTGACTTGCTAATACTAATTCACCCCCCCCCCTCTTAATATTATTTCCAACAATTGGTATCAGAGCAGGTCCTTCAGAAGAAGCTTGATCACTTGAAGGAAGATCTATCATCATGAGTAACTGTAAAAGAGAGAGATCCATTAGACCACCAATCTTTGATGGGAGAAACTTCATTTATTGGAAGGTAAGAACTTCAATCTCTTGGAACAAATGTTTGGGAAATCGTGGAAGGGGTATATACATTTCCATCGGAAATTCCTATAGATGCGACAGGTAAAAAACAATATGAAACCAATGCCAAGCTTGTCAATATATTATTGGGGAGTCTGTCACAATCAAAATTTGTCCAAGTTATGCAGCTCAAAACCACCAAAGAAATATGGGACAATATCATTCTAAGCTATGAAGGAGACAATCAGGTAAAACATGCAAAACTGCAAACTCTCAGAATTCAATATGAAACTCTCAAAATGCACAATGATGAAAGTATAGCTAGTTACTTCCTACGTATAGATGAGATTGTTAATTGCATGAAGAACTTGGGTGAAGAGATAAAAGAAGTTACTTTAATTGAAAAGGTTTTAAGATGCTTGTCTACTAAGTTTGAATCAAAAGTATCTGCCATAGAAGAAAAGCAGGATCTTTAGACTATTACTATGAAATAGTTGCATGGAATCTTAACTGCTTTCGAAATGATAAAAGGAGGTCCATCAGATATGAGAGAAGCTGCATTCAAAGCTTTAGGAAGAGAAGAACTCAATGAATCAGGACATGATTTAGAAGGAGATGAAGAAGCAAACTTTTTCAAGAACCTTCAACGGGGTTCCAGAAGATTTAGAGGTAAACTACCTTTCAAATGTTTTGATTGTGGAAGAGTCATTCATTACGCTACCAAATGTCCTCATAAAGATAAGCTTGATAAAGGTAAGGAATCAACAAAATGGAATAGAAAACAAAGTGTAAGTAAGAAGAGCTACTATATGCATGAAGATAGCAATGATTTATCAATCAGTGATGAAGATGAAAATAGTAATGACTATAGACTTCTAATGGTTTTTGAAGATGATGATTTCTTGGATGATTTAGATGAAGATGACCTCTATGAAGAAATCTCTAAAATTAAAATTTTTTTAGAAGAAAAGAATATGAATATAGATACTTTGACGTTCCAACTTGCTGAAAGAGAAAAACATAATGAAAAACTAGAATGTGAAATTGTGGGTCTAAGAAAGGATATTGAGAAAACAAAAGCTCTCAATCTTAGATTTGCTAAAGGATCAGAAACCTTAAATGAAATTATCAAAGTGAAACAATCTCCACTAATAAAGATAGGTCTTGGATATACTGAAGAAGCATACCAAGCACAGAATCCACCAACCTCCACTAAAATCTATCTTGATGCAGCAAAGAGCAGTCAACAACTTCACAATCGACAACAAAGGCATAAAGCAGATCACCAGGTAAATTGGGCTCAATTTACTTCAAGGATAAACAGAAGCTACAACCAACCTCAAGTAAATCATACTCAATCTGTTTCAAGAATTAATATCAATAGCAACTACAATCACCAGGTCAGTAGATTCGATAATCGCAGGAACTTCTTTAATGGCCAATGTTTTTCATGTCATCAATTTGGACACAAAGCTACTCAATGTGTTGCTTAAAAGACCATCATGAATAGAGAAGCATGAAATCAAAGGAATGTGATGGGGATCATGAAGCAGACCTACAATAACTTTTCTCTTCTTGAAAATGAAATATAATGCTCGATCTGCAACTTCGGTTAGGAAGAATCTGAATGCAGGAGTAAATTTAGGCAAACATCTTAGAAGGAGAAAACTTCATTAAATCCCAAAATATGGAGAAAGAAAGAACTACAAACAGAATGATGTGGTATAGCCTTGTATGCAGAAGGACATGAAAATCAGTGGTACATCGACAGTGGATGCTCGAAACACATGATAGATGATAAAGAAAAACTTCAGTCATATAATGCCTTAGAAAAGGAAAAGAAGGTCTCATTTGGAAATGATACTCCTATTTTCATAAAAGGTAAAGGTTATGTTCTCTTAAAATAAAACGTTAAAGATGGGAATGTTATGTATGTTGATGGTCTAAAGCATAACCTGTTGAGTGTCAGTCAAATGTGTGATCAAGGAAATGAAGTAGTATTTCAATCAGATGGATGTGTTGTTCATGAGCTTGATACAGGAGAAACTGTGATCAAAGGTATAAGAACTCCAAACAACTTATACATACTCAAAGGAGGAAAACAACAATGCTATCTAAGAAAAAATGATGAACAATGGCTATGGTATAGAAGATTGGGGCATCTAAGCTTCTCTCAAATAAGAAAAGCATGCAGATTCCAAGTTGTTTGTGATCTTCCTGATATCAGCATCCCAAAAAATACAATATTCAAATCATGTCAATTTGGTAAGCAAACCATCGCACTTCCCTGAAAAGGAAGGATCAACTAGTAAGCCTCTTGAACTTGTTCATATTGATTTATGTGGACCATCAAGGAAAAAGTCACTTCGTGGAGAGGAATACTTTATATTGTTCATTGATGATTTTTCCAAAATGTGTTGTATAGGGCTTCTAAAGCATAAATATGAAGAATTTGAAAAATTCAAAGCCTTCAAAGCCTTGGTTGAAAATGAATTAGATCACAAAATCAAATGCCTCATATCTGATCAAGGAGGGGAATTTACCTCGGATGAATTCTTTGACTTTTGTGAAGAACATGGAATAAAAAGGCAATTCTCCACTGCAAGGACTCCTCAGCAAAATGGAGTGGTAGAAAGGATGAATAGAACTATTCAACAAATGGCTCGTACTATGCTAAATGAGTCTGGAAATCCTGCAACCTTCTAGGGTGAAGCTGCATTCACTGTCATCACTATTCTTAACCAATAAAATGTTTGGGTAAACAACACTCAAACTCCACATGAACTTTGGTATGGTAAGGCTCCTACTGTAAAATACTTTAAAGTTTTTGGAAGCAAATGTTACATCAAAAGGACCGATGAAAAACTTGGCAAGTTTGAACCCAGAGCAGATGAAGGCATTCTCCTTGGATACTCTTCCCAAAGTAAAGGATATAAGTGTTATAATAAAAGACTTGGGAAAATTATTGAAAGTATTGATGTTTTGGTTGATGAAGCATGCAAAAAACCCAAACAGGTAAAAACCTAAGATTGTGGAGAATATGAGGATTATCGTCCCACATCAAATTAAACTAATTCTGAAGAAAAAACCAATGAAGCAATAGAAGAACAAATAACGACAGAAGAAAAGAATCCATCCAAGTATGTTCAAAAAAATCATCCAGAGACTCAAATTTTGGGACAGAAAGAGGCAGGTGTGTAGACAAGAAGAACTATTACAGAAGCTTCAAGCTATCTAGCATTGCTTTCCTCCATCAAACCTCAAAATGTAAATGAAGCACGCAAAGATGAATGTTGGGTCAAGACCATGAATGAAGAACTTGAGCAAATTGAAAAGAATAATATTTGGGAATTAGTTCCTAGACCTCATGATAAGAATATCATAGGAACCAAATGGATATTCAAAAACAAGCTGAATGAAAATGGATAAGTTATTAGAAACAAGGCCAGACTTGTTTGTAAAGGATATGCTCAACAAGAAGGCATAGATTTTGAAGAAACTTTTGCATCTGTTGCTAGACTTGAAGCCATAAGAATGTTCCTTTCTCTTTCTAGCTTTTAGAAATTCAAAGTATACCAAATGGATCTAAAATCTGCCTTTCTTAATGGAGACCTAGAAGAAGAAGTATACATTGAGCAACCAGATGGATTCATCCTTGGAAATGATGCAAAACTTGTATGGAGACTCAGAAAGGCTCTCTATGGTCTAAAACAAGCTCCAAGGGCCTGGTATTACCGTCTTGACAAATACCTCCATCAACAAGGTTTTTCAAAAGGATCAACTGATAGCAATCTATATAAAAATATTGATAATAATAAACTATTAATACTTGTTGTGTATGTTGATGATATCATTTTTGGTAGCAATGAAGAAGCCATGAGTCGGAATTTTGCTTTGGTAATGCAACAAGAATTTGAAATGTCTTTTCTTGGTGAGCTTACATATTTTCTTGGTCTACAAGTTCAACAAAATAAAGATGGTATTTTTCTATCACAAACCAAATATCTCAAGCAGATCTTGAAAAAATATGGCATGGAAGATTCTAAACCAATATGTACCCCAATGGTAATAGGATGCTATCTCAGCTCACATGATGAATCAACAGTAGTACATCAACCAACCTACAGATCCATGATTGGCAGTCTGATTTATCTAACAGGTACCCAACCAGACATCATGCATGTAGTAGGAATAGTTGGAAGATTCCAAAAAAATCCAAAGGAATCACACCTTCAGGCAGTCAAAAGGATTTTCAGATATCTTCAAGGAACACAGAACTTTTCTTTATGGTATGCTAGAGATACGGATCTTACACTTCATGCATATACAAATGTAGATTGCGCAGGAAGCATTGCTGACAGAAAAAGCACTAGTGGTGGTGCATTCTATATGGGTTCCAGATTAGTGTCTTGGTTCAGCAAGAAACAAAGTTCAATTGCATTATCTACAGCTAAAGCAGAATATGTGGCTGTTGCATCCTGCTGCACACAACTCCTTTGGATGATGAAAAATTTGCAAGACATTCAGATCACATGTACTCCACCCATATCCATTATATGTGATAATACAAGTGCCATCAGTATTTCAAAGAATCTAGTCATGCATTCCAAGACCAAGCACATACCCATCAAATATCATTTTCTACATGAACAAGTGATTGAAAAAAAGTTCAAACTAGAGTATGTTCCCTCCAAAGAACAGGTTGCTGATATATTCACGAAACCACTACCCAGAGAGACATTTGAATATCTCATACAGAAGCTACAAATAGTTGATGCATCATCCTACTGTTAAAACTTATCTGTTTCAGAGAAAAGTGGTTATACGCGAGTTTCATGAAGCGTAGCCGCGTACATATGCCTGTTTCTATGGATACAATCATGTATATGTTGGTTTGAAGAAAAATTGTGGCCCAGACTCAGGATAAAAGGAGTCTGATGTGGGTATGACAAGGATCATCTCGCACAAGTGGAACAAGTTCAGGGGAAAATCATGGTTTCTGGTCTGGATGATGATTGATAGATGCTGCTGATGATAGTTGTTGATGATTATCATGGTCTTGTTTTAGATATTTGGTCTCTATGTCATGTATATTTTTTAATGTCAAGGTCATGAAATGACCTATTTTGTTACCCCACTATGCATGGGATGGATGATGTAATGTTTTTGTTTTGACATGTATAAACAATTGGTATATCCCCACTTGGTTGGCTAGATGAGTCAAACTTGGTATATCCCCACTTGGTTGGGAGATGGATATATGTATGAGTCATTGGTGATAGGAAGGTCATTTATGATGTATGTAGAGAGTCATGTTCTTCTTTTAGAACATCTTTTTGTAGACCTTGCTTTATTCAGGAGGAGCATGGAGCTCAATCAGCACACTTCAGCATATCAGAGAAATCCATATGAACTCAGGGGGAGCATAACCCTTTGCCCTTGATGATAAATGGGTAGAGTGACTTGGGGTTTCCATCAAGTCCAAAGGGGGAGATTGTTGGCATTATGACACAGATTTGGAACTATAACACAGGTGTTGTCCTTGATGGAAGCTCACTCAGATGACAGATCACAGTTCAGACTCACAAATTGAAGAAAGAGAGGTATACGCAGGTTCCCCATTGACCAAGATGCGTGTACACGCGGGTTCACAGACCAAAAGGTGTGTATAACATACATACGCACTTTCATGGAAGGAAAGGAACGTACATGTTGAAAAACTTAGTTTTGGTCCATGGTATTTTGTCCATGGTATTTTGATCCATTGTATTGGTCCAAGGTATCTTGTCCAAAGTGTTGACCCCGGGTATTTTGTCCAAGGTATTGGTTCTAAGTGGTTTTGGTCCATGGTATTGAGTAAGGCCTAAGGTTGTAAAAGGAGGAGAAGATCATTAGGCAAAGGCACTCAAGTATTTAATCTCTGATGAAGAGAAATATCCAGAATACAGGTTATTGGGTTATGGTTCATAGCTAGATCTGAATCAAGGATGAACCTTAGCGCTTGATGAAGGATAAGATCTAATGATGGGTCAAAATCTTAAGGCTTGAAGTGAAGTATCTTTGTGTGGTTTTGATATTTTATTTGAATAACTGGCACATGTTGAAATCTGTAAATATGATGATCTAGGTATAACTAATGTCTAGAATAGTTGTAAAGATTAAATCATCATTTACAAATCTATATGCAAGTTCACTTTAGAAAAGGCGCGTATACACGTTGGTTTTGCATATCAAAATAGTGTATACATATTAAATTTGATTTTCATATCTGTACGCAGGTTCGCCTTGAGAAAAGTGCGTATGCACATAGGTTCAACACATTGAAGTAGCGTATACCTCATAAAATATGCTTTAGCTACTTCTGTTTGTTGTTGCAGTTTTCTGGGTTCTGGCTTGGGTTCTAGTTACTGTTACTGTATTCTGGTTACAACATCCTGAAAAGTGATTGATTGAATCAATTTTGGTTGGTGCAAAGGATATTGGTTGATGCATATATATTTGATGTTTGATTGATGTTATGGATGGATCCAGTCTGAAAATTTATGAAACGTGGTCCCTAGAAGAAAGAAGAAGGTTGTAGCCTTCTGTAGACTAGCACCTACATACTAGTAAACATATCAGCTATACAAGAGCTAGGGTTTGTAGCTCCCTTCTAGGAGAAGCTGGAGAATGAGAGGCGGTTGTATCCTTCTGAAGGTAGAAGCCTACGTATTGTTGGGTATACAACCAAAGTCCCACATTGACTAGAAGTGGGGAGGATCATGGGTATATAAGGATGGACAAATATCTCCATTGGTATGAGGCCTTTTGGGGTAAGTCCAAAAGCAAATCTATGAGGGCTTAGGCCCAAAGTGGACAATATCATATCATTGTGGAGATATATGGTGTCTAGAGTCTTTACAAGTGGTATCAGAGCCATGCCCCGAAGTTAGCCAAGTGGATGAATCCTCGGAATGCCGAACGAAGGTGGTGGGCCCCGGTAATATCACGATGGGATCCATGGATGAGCTCGATTAGACAGGCGGTGTGCTCCAGATTCTTCATGGACGTGTTCTCGTCCCAACACGGTGAAGAGGAGTTGACCTGGGATAGAGCAAGCTCTCAAGGCAGGTGGTGTTCCATGTAAGGCGTGTGCTTCCAACGCATTGGAGCGGAGAATCCTGGTTGGTAGAGAGTGGACGGATGGATAATCGTTTGACGAGAGGCTCGATGGTTCTTTGTTCGATGGGAGGATTGTTGGGTATACGACCACAGTCCCACATTGACTAGAAGTGGGGAGGATCATGGGTATATAAGGATGGACAAATATCTCCATTGGTATGAGGCCTTTTGGGGTAAGTCCAAAAGCAAATCCATGAGGGCTTAGGCCCAAAGTGGACAATATCATATCATTGTGGAGATATGTGGTGTCCGGAATCCTTACATGTATTGGTATAAGACTACACCAGTACAAAAATTATAAAAGAGAAGTTTCTTATTAAAAAGAAGATAGAGACGATTGTAGCAGATGGTTTTCACCCACATTGGGTTTCCACCTTATATCTTGTGTTCATGTGTGTGATTGTCGGTTATGTTTTTACTACACCTAGTTACTGTTTATATGGTTCTGATGCACAGATTTAAGATCAAAATATGATGACTTAACTAAATCATAAGGTTGCAGGATATACGCTAGTTTCCTTAAAATATAGTTGCATATACATGCAAGTTTCATTAACTAAAGTAGCATATATGAATTTGATTATGGAAATGAAATATTATTGACATGCTAATACTGATTCACCCCCCCCCCCCCAGTATTATTTCCAACACATATAATATGTTGTTTCCACTTGTAAACTCCTTTGAATTCACTATCAATCCAATATTTATGGACCAGGGTTTAGCCACTGTTTTGGGATATTTCTTGACTATGAGGGGTTGGGAGAATATTACCCAAGCCTAGGATTTTCATGCAAGAGTCTATTCAGAATCGTGTTGTTTTTCCATCACTAATTTCCCAGAAACTATGCATTTCAACAAGATTTTGTTAAGGTTGTCAAGGTTCCAAATGAGACAACCATGTGTTTGTGTGGAGACACGAATAAGGTCTTTTTGTGCTATGTTCCTCGAATATTCGGTGTGTTGTTGTAGATCCCACATTACCACCTTATGCTTCATCCAGTGCCACCATATCTTTTGGCTCCCATAAATTTATTGGTCGCTTCTGGATCGCATAAATCAAACCCTGCTTTTTATTTCAAGAGGCAGAGAGTCTCCCATTTATCCAAAGGAAATTTTTTCTTAAGGATAGATCCCCCCCATAAGAATGTTCTTTGAAGATTTCTGATGCATTTTTGAACCCATTTAGGGGTTGCCAAGATGGAAAAAAGGTAGGTAGGCATCGCTTAAGGACATATTTGAGGAGCACAATGCAGCTAACAATATTAAGAGATATGAAAGCCCAACAATTGAGCTTGAAATTGAGCTTATCTAGAAGGTCATGTCATGAAGAGTTCCTGATGGTTGATTCAGTGAGAGGGGCATCGAGGTACTTTGAAGGAAGAGAAGTTGAAGAGAATTATAGAATACACTTGATGTTTAATTGGGTGATGAAAGGGGTGTCAAAGAAGAAGATTTGAGACTTTTCTAGGTTGATGGAAGTATCTGAGGCTTTTGAGAAAAGGTATAGGATGGCTTTGACTTACTTGGATTTCTTTAAACAAAGGGTGATTTATGAGGAGGGTTTCATCCACAAATTGTTGGTGGGAAAGGATGAAGTTATCATGAAGGCCAAGGCCATTTAGGGATCCTTTCTATAAAGCAACTTCGATGGATCTACCTAGGTCTTCCACCATGAGGATAAAGAGAAAAGGGGAGAGTAGATCTCCCCAAATAATTTCCTCTAGAGGGTTTGAATGTGTCGAAGGGTGATCCATTAACAAGGATGGAGAAGAAAGTAGTGGAGACTAGAGACATGACCCATTAGGTCCAATGGATGCTAAATCCAACCATAAGAAGAGATATTTCTAACGAATCCCAATTAAGCTTGTCAAAGGCTTTGGACATGTCAAGTTTGATGAGCATACTAGGATTTTTGAGAGACTTAAGGGAATGGACGTTTTCATGTACTAGGATTATGCCAACAAGGATTTGTCTTCCTTGTACATAGTCAGACTCCTATGGGGAAATGAGGAAGGGAAGAATAGGTTTCAAGTGATTGGAAATAACTTCCATGATTATTTTGTAAATAACATTGCATGGTTTTATGGGATGAAATTTACCTACAGATGTGCATTGTCCTCCTTAGGGATTAGGGCTAGGAAGGAAGTATTAAAAGTAGGAAGAATGCATCTATTGGCCCTTGAATCTTGTATGATCTCTAGGACTTTCTTGTGAATAAAATGTCAACATTACTTGAAGAAGGTAATTGTGAACCCATTAGCCCCAGGACTTTATCATTTGCCATCTAGTGTAGAGGTTCATTGATCGCTACTTCATTGATGCTTCTGATGAGGGTATTATGATCTTTACTGACTAATTTGGGGATATTGGTAGTGATCTTATTGATATTTTATTTGTGTTGTGGCTAAGGGTATTTTAAGAAATATAAGAAGTAGTTGACTAATTACTTTTTAATGTCTTGTTTCTCTAAAGTTTCTGATGCCTCATTGACTATGGAAGTAATGTGATTCATGGAGAAATGTTGTATGGTAGATCTATAGAAGAAAGAGGTATTATGCTCTCCCTCCTTCAGCTAGCCAACTCTTGATTTTTTTTCCAATATATCTCCTCTTTTTTATAGCATTCCTCCAATTTCTTAGTGACAATTTTTTATTTTCCTTTGATTCCCTTGAGTGACCATTATTGATGATATCCTATTGGAGGGTGGAAATTTCCTTTTCCAAAGTATTTTTTTCATGGAAGATATTTCAAAATTATTATTTATTCCATTGTTTGATGAGTAGCTTAATCTATCTGAGATTTTGTTGAAAGACATACTTTTTTGAACCCTTTAAATTATCCAAGACCTGCCACCAAATTTCAATTTTTTTATGATATTGGTGTGCAAAATCCAGAATTTTTCAAACATGAAGGGGAATTTGAGTGGCTTACCAAAGGTTCTCCATGAGATGTATATGGTCCAGTAAACCGATCTAGTTGATGGGAGAATCTCAACTGAGATTTCATGGGGTGACCTGTCATAAGTTGTTTCACTACCCAGAAGAAATCTAAGTGGGAGGATATATAAGTTGAGATACCTCTTCTATTGTTCCAAGTAAAGAGGCCATTAGTTATTTCCATGACCACTATGTTTTTGTCCTCTATAAAATTCATGAGATCCTCGAACTTTGGCTCCAAATTATGTCTTCCTCGTTTCTTTTCTCTTAGATATGTAATGATGTTGAAGTCAAACCATATTATCCATTTATGTGTGTCCACTAAATCCTTTAAGGAAGGGAGATGTTGGACCATGTCCTACTTTTTGGTGGGGGCTTGAGGTCCATAAACATTGGATAGGAATTGATGTCTAGGTTCGAGCCCAACAAATAGAAGGAAGTTGAAAGAACATAAGAGTTTAGGGGTAAAGTTTCCATGTTAATGTGGGAGTGATCCCAAACAATCCCTAAACTTCCAGATACTCCTTCCACATCGATGGTGATGATATTTTCCTTTTTCCATAATATGGACATTATGGGTTCAAAATATATGCAAGAATTTTTTGTTTCTTAGATAATTAGAATTATCAAGAGATCTTGTTGGATCTTCCAATGCAGAATACATTGTTTGGAGGGGTTATTCAAACCACATATGTTCCAGGATATTAACTTCATGGTAGAAGAAGGTTTTGAGAGGATTAAATATATATGATTTACTTATATTTATCATATTCTACCATCTTCTCTCTTAGGGTATCCAGTCAATGTATCAATGATTTATGCCCTCTTTTATTTAAATATTTGTTGCTCTTCTTCTCGTCTTTGGTAGTGATGGTTTTAACCCTTGGTTGCACAGATGATTTGAATTTTTGAATGGATGTTGCTAAGAGGTTGATCTTCTTGGGAGGAATAGTAGTCATTTCATTTCTACGGTATGCATTTTCAAGGGCCATCAGATCTATCACTTCAATGTCAGTGAAATATTCCTCCTCAGTTATAAGTATATCCTCTTCTTATTATGGGTTTGATTTTCTTAGGTAATCATTAGGGGTTTCTTCTTCTTGGCCTTTCCCTTTTTCCTCATTGATTTTCTACTTGGATCTTTCAAGTTGGCATTCCTTTGCCGGTTCTTGTACTAGCTTAGGGGATTCCTCTGGGAGATCCCCCAACACATCAAAATTTTTATTGGTCATCTAACATCTGGGGGAAGTAGAGGTGCTTAATTTTTTGTTATGGTGCTTCTTAGAGGAGATCTTAGTGAATCCATCCACATTTTTTACACCTGAGTCCTTGGATTCTTGCTTTAGATCATTCAAGGGGAATTACTTGAAGAGGTGCATGTGTTTGTGGCATTTCCTAGACTAGAAAGGAACATGCTCATAATCTAGGGTCTAGAACCAATTTGTGTCTTTAGATTCCAAAGCTATTGCTTTGAGAAGAAAGCCTTGGATGTTCATGTAAATGCATATTCAAGCATAGGAAGTGTAGAAGTCATGTTTTGTTTACTTTATAAGTTAGATAAATTTTCCAAACTTGTTATCTATCTCTTGCAGGGTTTCTAGATCGCAATATTATTGGGATGGGGTCCCTTGGGTTAGCTTGGGGTTAAGATAACCCAAATTTTGGTACTATTTTGTAAATAATGTAAAGTCTCCACGATTTGTGGACATAGAGCACGTAGATGAGTAGGATTCAAAGGGGCTTAGCCCCTTGTTTTGGATAAGTTTTGAGTCAATTTTAAGATTCACCCATGATTTGTGGACCATGGCATTGTATGAAAAATACTATAAATAGGTGTGTCTAAGAGATTCTAAGGTAGTGGAGAAGGGGAGAAGAGGAGAAGAGGGTAAGAGAGAAGAGCGAAAGGCTTAGAACTCTTAGGAGAAGAAAGGCTCTGCAGCTGAGTGCGTAGAGGCTTAGGTAGAAGTCTGCAGCTGAGTGTGCGAGCCCCTGCAACTCTGTATGTAGGGCATCTTGAGTCTGTAATCCTTGAATTAAAGATCATTAAAGGCAAGTTTCTGAAGAATTATCGATATTTATGTTCTTGTCTATTTATGTTATATGTTGTTGATGAATGACTCGTTTATTAAATATTGATCGAATGCTATACGATTCTCTCAAATAAGTCTTAATAATGTGCACAATGCATATTTAAATACTTTCACGAAGACTCTGATGATTCCTCTTATGTTTATTAACAAGTTAAGTAGATCTGCGAGAACATCAACTTAGGTTTTATTTCTAATATGTGTAAGAAGGTAAATTTACTATTGAAGGTTTGCAAGGATTGATCGTAGACCTTCGTGAAGGTCCAAAGGCTGTTTTAACAAAGTTGCATTAACAAGCCCTAAGATTTTATCGATCTACATGAAGGCAGATCTAAGGCACTGGAAAACATCACACTAGGCTTTGGATGTAGAAACTTGGTTCTTGCATCCCCTCATACTGCTTTGGGTGAGACTGCAGCCTGCACTACATGGGTTGTTGCCAAAAGGGCCAGTAGTGTAGGGTTTTGTTGGCTCGTGCAACTAACTCTAAACTTGGTTCAGGACCCCCTAAGCCAACAAATGGTTCCATCGTTGGGACCGTGGATCTACTTGAAAGAGATGTGTGATGTTGCATCATTGGAATCCAACCAAGAAAGAAATTGAAAAGTGGTTGAATTGGAAGATTCACGAGTTAGTGGTGCAAGAAAATAGGAATCCACCCCTATCAAAGGAAGAGTGGTTGAACAGGTATATGTATATGGAGATACATGAGATCTTCTTCTACACCTTCCTCATTGAGTCGTATGAGTGGTTGGCTAAATTGACAGATAGTCAAGGAAGATGGAAGCTCGATAATCCTATATTGTGGGCTCTAGAATTAGTGTGAAGACTAGAAACCTCTGAAAACAAGATCGCATGGGTTGTCGATCATTGGCTTGATCGAATTCTAGGAGGATTTGTTACAAAATTTGCAGTTGATACCTCAATCAGCTATAGCAAAGAGGAGGTAATATTTTTCAAAGGACCGCGAGGTAAGTATTTAAGATCATTGAATACTTCAATTAAAATTTCATTATGTGAAAAATGGGTGATATCATTACCTTGATGTTTGGAGCTAAGCGAAGTGGATGACTCTTTAGAAATCATGAAGGATCAGGATGAGAGTATAGTCCATTGATTGGACCTCCTTCAAGTGATGATGAAGGGGCAGAGCAGACTACACTGCTAAGTGTTGTTTAGCTAATCACTCAGGGGATTCGTCGAGAAAATCATCCTTCCACTACACCTCCACTGCATACACCTTCACCCACACCTCCACCTCCACCACCATCATTAAAGATCGCGAACACGATGAAGATGTCGATCTTCAAGGGCATAGGAAGTGAAGATGCAAAGCAGTTCTAGTTTGTTGCAAATGTTGTATGGACAATGCAATAGATTACTGATGATAATATAAATAAGGCACAATTGGTTACTGCTTTGCAGGATCACATGCTAACCTGGTACATTAAGTATTGTTCCGATAATCCTCTTGCAACGCTGGCAAAGACTAAGGCTAATTTAAACAAAGAGTTTAGTAAGCCTAGTTTTGACTTGCAGTCAATAATTGGATTTAAAGAGGTCATGATTAGGGTATACGAGATTCCTTGAGAATTTGATTAGAGGTTGAAGTGTCAGATCAGAGAAGCTAACATGCAGATCACAAATAGCCATCATTGCGAATGGTTTATAGCATCGCTCTTGCCCAACTTAAGAATTGCTTTATCACAACAAAAGATAGAAACATAGGTAGAAGCCTCAGAGATCATGATGAGGCTTCATGCATCACCTATTCAAGATACAAACCTGGGAGTATAGCAAATTCACTCACAATTAGCAAGCTTACACCCAGAGTTACAGAGTTTTAAGAAAGACAAGGAGACTAAACTAGAAGTGTGCGCAGAAGTATGGTGCTTGAAGTGCAAGGGTCACGGACATGATAAATATCATTTTCCAATGTATGTGAATTATATTATAGTAGGGGAGCCAATTCCCCTGAATCTAGAAGCCCCAACAGGGCCGAGCACGGGGGCTATGCTATGGTGTGTTATTTTCAGGTTACTGGAAAACATGCAATGGATAATTTCCATTTACTTCAAAAGTTCATCTAGACACCCCAATAGTTGTTTTGTAACTTCTACAAATCTATGAGCCACAATGAGCGCCACTGTCGAAGCTACGAGTTGATGATGGAAAGGACACCTACATACCAAATGCAAGCAGAATCTCGGCTTTTAGATCAAGGCGTCAAAGGAGCA
The DNA here is from genome assembly GCA_000404065.3 of Pinus taeda. NCBI lineage: Eukaryota > Viridiplantae > Streptophyta > Pinopsida > Pinales > Pinaceae > Pinus > Pinus taeda. Next base: position 84,872 of record APFE030056182.1, on the reverse strand, counting down.
CACAGAGGTTATCATGGCTGAGAACAGGTCTGAGGAGGAGGAGGAGGACCCGATAGACATCGTGGTCAGATTATCTGCTACAACTATGGATAGCCAGAGAACTACATGCGAGAGTGCCAGAATCCTACACACCCATCATGTCAATACTGTAAATAGTTTGACCATATTATAGAATAATGCTTGGTGTTAATAGCTAAAATGCAAGAAAATAAAACACAGCCTCAGTAGCCTATGCAAGATATACGAATGATGAGGGTTGAGCCTCACAAAGAAGATCAAAGCGTTAACATAGTGCTAAGAAATGGGACGACGACTGGCATTGATAACGGTAAATAGCCTAAAGAAGAAGGGTGGTTCTGCAAAGTGCCAGAGAAAGAAGTCGGATTTGATCAGGATCACGCTAAGGAAACATTTATGGAAGCCAAGAATAGCTTTGTTGAGGCCTCCACCTCAAGGAGTCAGGACAAGATGAAAGAAAGTAGTGCACCTACAGAGGTTGATCCCTATGTACTCACTACATTTTTGGAGACCTGCATGAAACTTTTTCACAATAGAAAAGTTATGGAAGGCCAGCAGGAATTAATAAATAAATGTGCCAGTAAAGAGAAAGTCCTTGATGGACCATGTTGTCATAAATATTGGAAAATATAATGCATGAATAGGGTGCGAGATGAGGCTCACCGTGCAGATAGGTGATAATGAGATGGACCATGTCATTTTGGATCTGGGGTTTGATGCAAACGTACTACCGAAACAGACATGGGAAAGGATGGGGATACTTGCGCTGCACTGGTTTCTGATTCAGCTTAGAATGGTGAACAAGCATAAAATCATCCCCACGGGACGGTTATATGGAGTAACATTTGATATAGAAGGTGCGAGCCCGGTGGCTGGTTTGGAGGTTATAGAAATTGTTGATGACAGTAATCCCTACCACATACTCTTGGGAATTGACTAGACTATTGACATGAATGGGGTCATTAATTTGAAGAAAAGGATGATGTCATTTGAAAGAAAGTCATTGTGGGTTATAGTGCCACTGGATGCTATAGAAGGGATGTGTTATACTGAACCAATCCATGATTATGATGAAAGTGATGATGAACTAGACCGAATTTACAAGAAACAGCGCGAGATCAATACTAGATCAATTCAACGGCATATGGATGGATTGCATGGGACCAAGAGAGTTCTTTCACCTACGATTCAGATGAGGAGTTAGAGCATTGGTAGAATCGCTTGCATGAAATGTCTACATTGTGATGAAATATGATGACAAAGTCGTTGTGCTGTGTTTTGTTGGAGGTAATAAAATTACCTTATTATGATGGTTTAACTGACGTTGATCTTTTCTTGGATGAATTTGAGCATGAAGTCCCTGAGGACCACCACTTCTAAGCATTGGAGTTAGCACTACGCACTACACCTGCACGATGGTGGGGTACGCATAAGGATAGTTTTTTGGGATGGCAAGATTACAAAAGAATCATGAAGCTACAGTTTGGGCGTGTTAACACTAGAATGACTAAGAAATATAATGGAAGAAACATTCCATGTGATCACCTAGAAAAATGTACTATAGCATGGGGAAAAAATCGTAGCGATAATGGGTACACATATTTTTCTGTACCTTCGATATAATTCCCATGAACTGGTATCTGGAAACGGAGCTCCAGAATGGCACCGAGGAATGGGATGTATTGAAGAACAGATTCTTATTGACTTTCAATTTTGAGGATGGGTTTGTGAGCATCGATGAATCACTGCAAGAAATTAAAGCGGTTATCTTCAGAACACCAACGGAACCTATGGAATAGACCCAACCAGACTGGAGCACCCAGTTCCACCACGCACTAGAATATTATAATGTGACCGCTAAAGAGGAAGAAGAAGACCATAGGAACATCAATATTCCAGAAGTGGAAGGACATCACAAAGTATAGGGGCCACAAATAGAAAAACCAGGCATCTCTACACCTTTGAAAACAAAGCAAGTAAATGTTAGCACCGAGGAAGAACCGAAGTTCATGAAAATTCAAGATTACTGGGATGATGGTACAGTAGATAAAGTTGTTGAATTACTCCATGAACACCAAGATCACTTTCCAACTAAGTCTTCATATCTAAAGGGCATAATCGATGACTTGGGTGTTATGAAGATCACACTAAAGCCAAACGTGAATCCTGTAAAACAAAGGCCTTACCTCCTTAATCCTAAGTATAAGGAAAAGGTTTGCCAGGAGCTGGATAAGATGCTGGAGGCAAAAATCATAGAACCTATTGAAGAATCTGACTGGGTGAGCCCGATGGTGGTTCAAGAAAAGAAACAAAAAGGAGAAATAAGGATCTGCAGAGATCTGCAGAAGCTTAATGATGCATGTGTCCACAATCCATTTCTAACGTCATTCATAAATGTAGTGCTAGACAATATTGGAGGGCAGGAGACCTATTCCTTTACTGACAGGTTTTTAGGGTATCATCACATCAAGATCGCACCAAAGGATAGAAGAAAAATGACCTTCAAAACAAAGTCGGGTTGTTTTCAGTATACTATGATACCATTTGGACTAAAGAATGTGCCTGTGATATTTTCGCGCATAGTCATTGTAATGTTCAAGGAGTTCATTCATAAGTTTCTGGAGGTATACTTTGATGACTAGATGGTGTTTGGATTAGTGAATCTCCATGTAGCAAGTTTGTGCCTGATGTTGGATACATGTTGTAGATACCAGATTGCGCTGAATTTGAAAAAATGCATATTTTGTGTTCCTTTTGGGATCTTGCTGGGTCATGTGGTGTGCAAGCAAGGATTTATGGTGGAACCTGAAAATATTGTGGTAATTGTAAACATGGAGGCCCCTAGGAATGTTAAGAAGATGTGCACAACACTGGGACATACAAGATACTATAGAAAATTTATTAAAGCCTATGCTCAAATTATTCCGCCCATTAAGAAACTGATAAATAAGGACATGACATTTTGTTGGAACGAAGAATGTTAGTGCAGCTTAGACACGTTAAAAGAAAAGATGGTAACTATGTCGATCTTAGTATTCCCCAAATGGAAAAAGGAGTTCCATGTACATGTGGATGCCTCTTGCGTTGTGTTGGGTGCAGTAATAACACAGGCCGGTGAAGGAGAAATGGACCATCCTATAGCCTTCCCAAGTAGGAGTATATCAAAGGCTGTGAAAAATTATTCAACAAATGAGCGCGAAGGGTTGGCCATGGTGTATGTGTTGCAAAAATTCAAGCATTATTTGTTAGGGAGTCATTTCAGGCTGTACACAGATGATTCTGCCTTCAAATACCTAGTCAACAAGCATGTGTTCGGGGGGAGATCTACATATGGTTTCTATTATTTCAGGAATATGACTTTGAAGTCATTGTGAAGCCAGGAAGGTTAAATGCAGGGCCTAACCATCTTTCATAGATTGAAATAGGAGAGGAACCTAGTAATCTGGAGGAAGGGTTTTCAGATGCGTAGCTCTTTACGGTGTGCATAGTGGATGACAATTTTTCAGGCATTATTCACTTCTTGACTATGGGGATGGCCCCAAAAGGATATACAAGTCAACAGAAGAAGGAATTAGTAGTGCGCGGTTGATTTTTCAGTTATTTTAGGACATTTGTATAAAATAGGTGCAAATGAAATATTGCAAAGATATGTGTCAGACTTTAAGTGGGACAACATTCTCACCGAAGCCCATTGGGGATCTGCAGGAGGCCATTATGCAGGCAAAGCAACTGCGCAGAATATTTTTCACGTCAATCAATGGTGGCCAAAACTACACAAGGATTACCAGGCATATTGTAAGGCGTGCGATGCATATCAAAGAACTGGCAGACCATCACGAAGGCATGAGTTACCTCTACATCCTTAGGTATCGTTGTAGCCCTTTGAGAAGTGGGTGATTGATTTTGTTGGACCAATTTAGCCCCCTTGAAAGTAAACAAGTGTGTGTTATATTATAACTATGATGGAATATCTAACTAGATGGGAAAAAGCATGGCTGGTTAAGGATTGTACTCGGGCTACGGTAGCAAATTTCTTGTTTAAGTATGGCTTAACCAGATTTGGCTACCTAAAAGTGTTGATGAGTGACAGAGGTACGCAATTTCTAAACAAAATGATCAGTGCATTGATTAATGAATTTCAGGTCTACCATCAGAAGAGTATACCATATCACCCACAAGGGAACAGAATTGTTGAAGCCTTTAACAATATTTTGGAGAACGCGCTGACAAAAGATCTGCAATGTGCAGCGGAATGACTGGGATTTGAATGTACCTACAATATTGTGGGCTTATAGGACTACTTGTAATAAACTGTCAGGGAAAACGTCATTCAGATTAGTATATGGGGTCGAAGACGTAATGCCGATGGAATAAATTGTGCCTATTCTGCGCATTACAGCTTTGACGAATATGGCAGATAATGAGGCCTTGGAGGAACGGCTCATGCAACTAATGGAGCTTGAAGAAGATCGATTTTTGGCAGGATTCCATCAACAAGTACAGAAGGAATGCGAAAAGCATGGCATGGTCACCATATCAAGATTCGTACATTCAAGGTAAACGATCTTGTCCTCTTATATGATAGTAAATTAACTAAATTTCTGGGTAAATTCCAGATGCAGTGTTTAGGGTCATATATTTTCAAATAAATTACAGAAGGTGGTGCAATTCAGCTCACGAAGCTGAATGGGGAACCCTTCCCGGGAAGAGTGAATGGGAGCAGACTGAAGTTGTATATAGGTGATCCTGCATAATGACTATATGGCAGCAGGATAGGCTTAGTGCTCCAGGAAGTTGCAAGGGAGCACGGGACTATAAACTACACTACTCGGCTTGTTGGACAATGCAGCAAGTAGGTTGCGTGGAGAATGACGAAGATGCAACCTATGAAGTTGTGCTAAGAAGGCTACGCCGAAAGGAAAAATATCATGCAACCTCATAGGAAAATGACCGTTGGAGTTAATGTTCATGACTTGACAGCCAGAAGATGATTAAGTGGATTGGGGTGGCAACAATTAAGGTGAAAATATTTGAAGATCTGCTGCCAAAACAACATTTATTATCAGAATTTGGGGGGAATGGTCAGATTTGAATTCAAAAACCCATATAAATTACGCATGCTATTCCAACAATGAACACTTTGCGCTCTAAGATTTGTTTCTAAAATTGGCTGTCTATCGCCTACGAGTCGAGCATTCTAGGAAGAATTCTTATCACCAGCAAACGTTTCTCCCATATCCCGTGAATTATTTATGAAGATAATGACTACCACTAACCCCGTTGAAGCCCTAAGTTCAGAAGCAGTTACGTTTGACGCACCAAGACCAGAAGTGTCAAGTGTGGAGGCTACACCCATGGTGCTGAGGTCACTTACATCATAACAAACTATGACAAAAGACAAACAACTTGTAATGAAAGAGAAGCAACCAACACCCAAGGAAAATCAGAAGAAGTTAGTGTCGGTGCGTGCATCACCAAGGAAGCATACCAAAACACAGGCAAAATAGAAGAAAGATAAGCAATTGGAAAGAGTAATGGACCTGGATGCGAAAGAATTCCAGGGAATAAAGGATATTGATGCTGAAGGAGTGGAATGCATGATAAGGCTACCTAAGTATATGCCTCCATGAAAGGGAAAAGAAAAAGTCATGAAGGACCCAGATACTGAGAAGTTTACAGTATCAACACCCTGCTTCCTGAGCAAGACCCTTTTGAAGATCCTCGACTCACATGGGTCCCGTTTTTAAGAATGGAGGATTGGCACCTCATAGACCACAATAAGTTCCCACATTTAGCAATGGAAAAATATATGAGGAAGGTCTATTATGAAGAAATGGGTGTTACAGCATTGGAGATGATGGAATGGGTCTACGGTGTCGAGAAATCAGGATTTCTCAATCTGTTGTTGGTGCCACATTATCACCACATCCCCATTAATACGATATGTGTGTGCTGGCTCCTCAAGCTGATGCACAATGGGTGCTTATGGCTAGGAGATCCTATCCCCATCATGGACATGTTGATTCATAGAATCACATGGCTACCTTACAGAGGCGCGACCCTACCAAGGAATTTGGAGGGAAGGCTGGGGAGAAAGACCTTGTAGACAAGATGAAGAAGGAATACAGCCTCCTCAAGAAGTCGCAAGGGTATTCCATTACCTCTTTTACATACCAGACAATTCAATTTGCTGCCCATATTTTAGCAATAAAGGTCATGAGAAAATTTCGCGCAGATGAATTTTCGGTGCCAATAGTTTCACTTGCTGTGCAGTGCACCAAAGCCGTACAATTTAATTGGGCCTAGTACTTCTGTCAAGAATTCATAGTGAACTGTCACGAGGCCCAAGAGGAAACCAAGCCATTCCACTGTGCTTGGATGTTGTTATCAATTTTTTTCGTTGCATGGAGATTGTCGGAGGATAGCCAATTTCCTCTGCTCGAAGAAGGATTTCTAGAGACAGCACAATTCGCCTCTTTATGGGCTACGACGGATGTCGTGCGAATCACAGAAACAAATATATTTTGTACCTTTATGGAAATGGATCTCCATATGGCAATCAATCAGTGTCCAATGTTGTCCCCAACCTTGTTCACATAGCTATTAGCCTACACGACGTCCAAGGCTAACTTCCACAAAGTCTACATCCAAGCATGAGAGGATCCAGAGCAGAAAAGGCACTAGTTGTCCTAATTGGTGTCAGAAACGAACGTGCAAGAGGTGGTAGGGGTATGGCCTATAGATTGGTGCACCTCGTCAGAAGTAGATGTTGGAACAAGCACGGGCACAGAAAGTTCTGTTACACAGAAAAGAAAGGAGGCCACTAAGAAAGTTGCACATACCCTAGCAGAACAGAAAAAGAAGGAAGCTACAGAAAAGGTTCGCATAGAGAAAGAACTCATCATTAAGGAGAAGGCAGAACAAGAGTAGCGCAAGTCACAGAAAGGTGATAAGTCACCTTCGCCGAAGACATAGGAAAAAGAGCTTTCAGGACAAGACGGTGGAGGTGATGAAGGGTAGCACACCCCCTTTAATTTGAAAAGATGTAGCGCAGAGCAGAAAGGTGGAACACGAAAAATGAAAAAAATCTAATAAAACACAAGGTGATCCCATGGCATTAACAAAGGGAGATCTTGATGAGATTGGTGATAAAATTCAAGACACCACAACCAAAGTGTTGCAGTAGTTCGAGCAGCAATACATACGAACACTTGGGGGCATTCAAAAGGATCCACGTGAATTGTAGCTCCAAGCAATCAAGATTCAGGAAGTTGTTAGGTAGGAGAGCGGCGCTTAAGCCAGTCTGACTTAAGGAAAGAGTACAATCGCGGAGATAGATTGGCCATAGGATGTTAGAGTCTTCCCTTTTCCAAAAGGATCAATCCACGTCGAGATGAATTAATAGCATGTGATGCTTCACACAGTCAAAAACATAGGATTGAACCTTGTCACACTGCCACTTGAGTCCCTACATGAATTATATTAGGCGGTCATGGAAGAGCTCACGATCAAAGAACAGTGAGCAGTCACTACCATCAGTGAGTTCAAATTCAATAATCAGTAACTATTCATTGAGAAGACACAAACTCTGAAGGAAAAGGAGGCAATACATGTGCATAGTTCAAGTCTGTAGTTGGCAGTAGCGGAGGCATGTAAGTCAGTGCCTGAACTTCACATCTCAGAGGATGCACAACTTGAAGCCAAAGTCAAAAAATTAGCAATGGGGTGCGTGAGGCTAAAGAAAAAGTTGGATGAGTCACTTTCGAGTTCAACATGAAGATTGCAGAGGTGCAGTTAAAGTTGCATCCCACCACTTCGCCTGAGGTCCAGGAGCAGTGTGAAGCCACAATTAAGGAAGGCATGGATACCTTGGATGCCACAGTCACTGACTATGCAACACTATTTTATTAGGCTATGGAGTTGTTGAATAATCTGTAGGAGGACCTGAACCTACAAACATTGAACACAGAGGTAAGGGAGAGGCAGTGTCAATATGATGAGGTCAGGGAAACTGTGTGCACCTTAGCACCAGTGCAATGCCTTCCCAAGTTACAGGAAGGAAAGAAGATACTAGAACAGGTAGAGGAAGCGCGGCCTTGCTAAAGGCCAGGTTGCAGCCTTGGTTGGAGGAGAATTATTAGGTCACGACTTCTATTCAAGATAACCTTAATGGACTACAAGAAATGAAGCAAACGATGAGGCTGGTAGTAGAAGGACCATCCACCAAAACATTGATCGAGGAGGTTCAACAAGAAGCGCACAGAGTGCTTCTAAATTTGCAATTATCCAACTGGAGTTGTGGGATATTCGTAGTAAGATTGCGGTGCCAGCAGAGTGCCTCGAGGGCAAGTCATAATATTTGTGTTGGGGGCCTATTGGGATGGGGTCCCCTAGGTTAGTTTGGGGTTAAGATAACCCAAATTTTGGTACAATATTGTAAATAATGTAAAGTCTCCACGATTTGTGGACGCGAAGTGCATAGATGAGTAGGAGTCAAAGGGGCTTAACCCCTTGTTTTGGATAAGTTTTGAGTCAATTTTGAGATTCACCCATGGTCCATAGACCATGGCATTGTATGAAAAATACTATAAATAGGTGTGTCTTAAAGAGTCTAAAGTAGTGGAGAAGGGGAGAAGAGGAGAAGAGGGTAAGATAGAAGAGAGAATGGATCGGAAAGGCTTAGGAGAAGAAAGGCTCTGCAGCTGAGTGCACAGGCCCCTGCAATTGTGTGCACAGAGCAGCTTAAGTCTGTAATCCTTGAATTAAAGATCAATAAAGACAATTTTCTAAAGAATTATCGAGTATTTTTGTTCATGTCTATTTATGTTATATGTTGTTGATGAATGACTCGTTTATGAAATATTGATCGAATGCTATGTGATTCTCTTGAATAAGTATTAATAATGTATGTAATGCATGTTTAAATACTTTTGTGAAGACTTTGATGATTCCTCTTGTGTTTATTAACAAGTTAAGTAGATCTACGAGAACACCAACTTAGGTTTTATTTTTTATGTGTGTAAGTAGGTAAATTGACTATTGAAGGTCCATAAGGACTAATCGTAGACCTCCGTGAAGGTCCAAAGGCTATTTTAACATAGTTGCAGTGACAAGCCCTAAGAGTTTATCAATTTGTTCGAAGGCAGATTTGAGGCATAGGAAGACATCACACTAGTCTCTGGTGCTGAAACTTGGTTCTTGCATCCCCTAATACTGCTTCAGGTGAGACTACAACCTGCACTACATGGGTTGTGACAGAAAGGGCTAGTAGTGTATGGTTTTTTTGGCTGGCGCAGCTAACCCTGAACCTAGATTAGGACCCCCTAAGCCAACAAATATTCATATGGGAGGGAATGAGTATCCAAATAGAGGCCTAGGAGAAGTCTTCCTTGTGAGGATTAAAATGTGTCATCCATTGGTGCATATACAGACAAGTTGAATTGAAGAAGTATGGGCCTCCATCCATGTTCGCTATCTGGTCTTCTAGGCATGAGAAAATCACTGTGAAGAAATGCTTAGAGCCAAGTTTTGACCTCATAATGAGCTTTGGGTTTCTAGCATTGCACAATCTAGTGCAAGAGGGCATTCTTAGTTGGTCAGATCCTGATAAACTTGCAAATCATGGCATGCACTTGCATGAATTATATATTTCCATTTAACCTTAAAGGAGGGACATGTACCCTTGGAATCTTTTTTGATTTCACGATATAGGTCTTGGTATTCCTTTGTGCAGGAGTTTCAATTTGTTCTTTTCCAATGTTTCCCGTGGCACTAGCCAGGATATCATTAACACTTTTGGAGTTTCTTGGGTCAAAATTGGTAGAAAGGGGCAAGTCTATTGATTAGTGTGGGCCAGGGTTAACATATGAGCCTGAATTTCTTGACATGTTGGAGGGGCCAAGGGCCCGTCCTCCTAAGGTCACCATTTTTGTAACAATGATCAACCAAGGGAAGTTAGTAATAGAACATAGTTATGGGAGGAGACTGATATCAAAAGTCGAGGTCAGTTTGCTACCAGGACTTTGTTGCAAAGCACTACCATAAATCGATGATAACCTTGATATTTATGAGATATAATGGCTATGAATATGAATAATTATTATTTTAATTTATTTTAATATTATATGTCTTATGATTTTTCTTGAAAAAAAATGTTTGTAATTTTATTAATAAAAGCAAAATTACAATATAACAAATTGAATTGAAACAAATTTACTATTTTTATTAATTTTTACTTTTTTATTACTTTTTTAATTAAGACAACATTATGTTTTTATTATTATTATTTGATTTAATGCTTCATTTTACAAACACTACAACATCTCTCCTATATTGAGAAAATGTTTAAATGTTTACATGAATTTATGGAAACTACAACATCTCACCCATTATGGTCTATAGAGCACCTCTTGATGTAAAGAAATTATATCCATAATGTTTTTATTAAAGAACGACATCTCATTTATAACTAAAATTTATACTCATTACATAGTCTGTGAGTATGGGGCCTTCATTCCATGAAATTATGAAAATTAGTGGAATATTAACTCCAAAATCCCTTTTTGAACCCCCTCACAATACATCTTTCCAAAAAAACAGCACCTTATTTTTACTAAATACCCTTTTTTATGCTCCTAAATACTAATAAACTCCCCACCTTCCCCCAATACCTACCTACAACATATTGATTTTATTTTTCACAATTTTAAAACCCCCTTTAGAATGGCCATGGTAAAATATTTCTTAACAAGGTGAATTCCCTGTGGTTGGTTACACTTACATTTTTAGAGCCAAGTGTAGTGACCAAATGGAAGTTTAATATAATATGTAACATAAGGGAGAGGATGGAAGATCATCTATTGAAGAATCTTAGTCAATTAGTTGACACAAGAGCTATGGTTATAATAGTTAATTAAGTAGTTGAGTTGATAAATTGATTAAGGTAGTTACAATAATGATAATTATTTCTTCATAGTGTAAATAGTATAAATACATAGCAATAGTAAACATTATCATAAGAGAGTGTTTTAAATGATCAATAATGACTACTTATCATTGTATAATAGTTACCTCTCCACCCCCACCCTCCCCTCCATATGTGTATTCTCTTGTAAGATGTGGATTATATATATGATTTTTCGTGGCACTACTAGTAACTAAATTGCATTATAATTCCTCATATTAGAACATTGGTTCTATTATCAATATTATTGATATAGAACACATATTTATAATAGATGTATGAATTGATAGATGTTGATTGAGAACTACATAATAAATTTGTAGAAAATGAAACTGAAATTTTATTTGAAAAAATACACAAGAAGGAACCAATTAACCCATCTACATACTATATCATATTTTTTTACAAAACTAATAAGACTCAATGCCCTAGGAGATCAATAAATTGACAAAAATATATAACACATAACCACATAGGAGATAAACCATTGTAAAATGTTATGAACATAACCAAAACAAACTTGTATGAATTGTGTGAGAAAATTACAGATAAGTTCGGTGAAGACCAAGCAATCAAAGAACATACATCACTAGATGATGAAAATTTCTTATGTCTATTTTCAAATTTATTGAGAAAATTCCTTACTAAAAGGAGTTGAACATATCGTAGCAACAATACCACCTCTGAAAACACTATTGAATACTAACTAGAAGAAGAAAGAGTAATAGTGGAAATATTTTGTCAGAAAATGAAAAAACAAAGCATGAAAATGAATGCTATGTTTTCCATCATCAACCTATAATAAATTTGAAGCCAATGATGGGAGGTTATAACTACATACGATATGACTCTATAGAATAAAACCCTAGTCGACTCTCATTAAAGAATACTATTAAAAAGTTTAGAATTATTGGACAATAATATAATAGTTTGGAACCAGATACATTGAGTGGAGATGGAACTTGCGAGGGTTTCTACAACAACCAACCAGGCCACTGACACACTAGATGACCTTGTCCCCACAATGCAAAGCAACCCTAGCCATGGCTCAGACCAGGTTGGGTGACCTGCTATGGATCAGATTGGCGTTCTCCTCTGGGCTTCTAACTGGAAACAACTGAAGGGTATCGCAGAACCCACAAAATAGACCAAGAATAGCAGAGAGTCGGATAACGATACCTCTCAGGTCAGGGATCATAACCACAAGGGCACTTTATCAGTGGTGTATAACCCTTTCCAATTCTAGATAACAAAGTACACAATCCCTGTGAAAGAACAACATCCACTGCGGACACGGAGGACCTCCCCTCACCTGAAATGTGGTGCTCCTAATGGATATGACCATAGGAAAGACGAAGAGGGTAGCCAAAAAGCAGATCGGCTCAAAAGTGGACCAGATCTAGGTCCCTATAGATCAATCTCCAATGTTTACCACTGGCTAGTAGAACCTGCGACAACAAAGGAATGGAAACCCTCTATGACGAGCATAGAAGCGCAAGTGAAAGTATGGGGCACCTAGATGGGTGTGCCTTATACAAATCTCCCACCACACCGAGTTCAGAATCTAGCCAAAAAAGAAGCAAACAGAGCATTGTTATACTCAGATCTATCACCTCAGGGCACATGGGCAACAGATCGAGCCCCTCCTCAGATAGATCCACCCACTATTGAGGAGGATTTGATACAAATCTTCATCAAAACACTGGAGGGTGAGACTATTAGCTGGAGGATTTGGAAGGGGAGGAGGATTCAGGAGTTAAGGTTAAAAATCCAGAACCACCTCGGTATATCAACATATCGGCAAAACCTGATCTACTCAGGCTACAATTTACAGGACCAACACACACTCCAGGACTATGGCATTACCACAAAATCGACCATCATGATTAACCTGCATCTGAGGGGTGGATGCGCTGGAACTATCTCAAAAAGCACTAGATCCTTTAAGGATGTAGTCAAAGGCAAGGATAAATCACAAGCTAATACAGCAACTCTGCCCAAGCTACCAAGACCTTACATCGTAGAACAAAATCCTGAGAATCCTTCTCTTACCATTGCAATGCTTGATGTAAACAACCTATACATAGATCTCTATTCCAAATCAGTTATATGAAAATTCAATGGCTTCTAGCCTAAATCTAATATGCTGCATCAATGGATATATGATGTTTGGTCACCAGACTGTGAAATATACTTATGCCCCAAAGGATTCTTTATAGTCTGATTCATAACAGTACAAGAAAGGGAAAATATCCTTAACAAGGGACCATGGTTTTGAGGCAATGTAGGACTTTTTATGACCCCTTGGTTTCCAGATTTCAACACCAACACAATGGTGGTATCAAAAATGCCAATTTGGGTCAAGTTGCACAACCTCCTACTACATTTCTGGCACCACAATATTTTAATCACCATAGGAAATACATTGGAAAAAATCCTTAAAATCGACAAGGATAGACTTACAAGAGGAATATTTAGTTTTGCCGGGATATGCATTGAGGTAGATCTCAGTGAAGGATTAAATCATATATTAAATCATCTTGTGGCTAGGAGGAATACGATACATTTTTGTCAATTGAATCCTAATCTCTACTTGAGGATAGATCGAAATGCCTTAGAGTTATACATGATAATACATCATTTCCAATTGGTTCCTTTGAATTAAGGTAATGTCTGAACCCTATCCTTGGAGTTTCTCATCCAAAACTCACACTTCCTCTAGCCAATTTATTCACAACCAGGCCATCATACTCATGAATGAATGTGCAAAAATCAAGATGTGAGATTGCTTTTGCATGGTTAAGGTCCAAATGGTGATTTTCATTTATGAGGCGATGATATCTATGCATAGATGACACAAGTGAATTATGCCTCTATTGGAGATGAACTAAGACATGCATCCTCCTAAATACTTGTACCCTAACTAACACTAATAATCCATACGATGAACAACTAGTTAATCCAGGGAATTGTACCTGCTAACTAACTGTGAACGGAAACTGCTTACTAATCAAAGCTAAGAAATAACACTGATTTCTAAACATGAAAAACATCTAAACTAGAAATTAATTGAGGATGTTTTATGTATGCTTTTTCCATGCATGAAACCTTGCTCTCTCCTCCATAAGTGACTTTCACTCTCACTTATCATTGTACAAAACTATGAAAGGAGGACTCGCTGCTGCTAATGGAAGAGAAAGGTACCATCATTGGAACATAGTCATGGCTACACATAGGAAACAAATTAACAAAAATAAGGCTAATATATGATCATAGAATGAAGTGAAAGTATTATAAATTCACTGATTTGTACCTGTATAAACATAGTCCATCCAATTTTGGATGTAGTCCAAACATAAATCGCAAAGCCAAAGAGCAGGAAACTGGTTATTGCTAGATCTTGCAAATACCACAACAATATAATTTAGTGGCTAATTTTCATCTTGCAATGCTTCTTCTTCATTGCCATAAAATATCTTAGTAATAAGGCTATCTTTATTGGCTCTAAGATAAATCTGCTAACAAGTTTTCCCTTTTTCAACCATCAAGAAAAGATGTAAGGATTAAGTACAAAGAAAAAACAGATTTAAAATTGTGTAACACACATGATTTTAAGGTGTGTTGTCCTTGTTTTAATTGTTGTAATATGGTAACCATACACTAAAAACCCATTATGTTTCCACGTTTCAATTTTGGTTGCCTCCAAGATCATTTTTTTCTGACCATCATAAGTAGATTTTGTACTAAAAAAATAACTTTAAATCTTGAAACCCATGAAAACAACAATCTTCAAATAGCAGAATATACAAATTTATAGGCACATAATACAAAAGATTAATAATAGTTAGTGCATAAATATGAGATCTAAATCACACCTATCTTATAATGAATACATAAAGACAAAAATAAATAGAAATAACTCAAAACAAAAAGCTTGCTAATATTTGTTGAAGCCCTAACCCTAGTCTAATCACTCAATGTGATCCAACTACTTGGATGAGTGTGCCAGGTAAGTGCATTTGAACTATAAGATGAATTGGAGCATACACGAATACATCCCATTCCTTGAGAATTTCTCCCTCTACCTAATCTTGAACTTTATTATGCATAAACCCTTTGATTAACTAGCAATCTAATTTCTCCTAATGATAGATCATGCACATAGAACTGAACTAAAATGAATATGAATTCAAAATTGAACTCAAGAAAAATTGGAATGGCTAAATCTGAAACAATGTACAAAATATAATCCACTGAAGGTGGAAAACTATAAATATACTAAGATAGGTGAATGGATCATGCCTCCCCACACTACTATGCACAAGGTAACAAGACATACTTTTGTTATATGGACCCGCAATAGGTGTGGCCTTATTTTTACTGGATGAATATGTTGTTATACATTCTTATTAAGTGTTCCTAGGTACTATGGAGAAAACCATTGCAAATAAAAGAGGTAATAATTAAAAAACTCCCTTTAGTGTGGAAATTTTTATCCACGAAACCTAGTGTCTTGTTGAACATGATGTTCAAATTCCCCTTTTCTAGGGGCTTAGTCAAGATATTTGCAAGCTGCTAACTTGTTTGAGAATACTCTAGTGCCACTACTATCTTTTGCACTTTGTTGGGAAGAAAATGGTACTTTATGTCGATATACTTGAAGTAGTCACGGAATACTTGATTTTAAGAGAGTATGATACAAAATTGGATGTTAAGATATCTGCATCCTACTAACTTATTTGATAATATTCTAGAGAAATTACTGTCTTTTGAAACTCGTTATGAAGAAATAAAATGGTACTTGATGTCAATATGCTTGTAGTCGCGGAATACTAGATTTTAAGAGAATTTCATACAACACTTATTGTCTCATAGACCACATTAGGATTCAATATATCATCTGTCATCTTTGTTATCAACTTGTGAAGTAGGATGAATTCATAACTAGCATTCTGTGTTGCCATATACTCTGCCCTGGATGACCTCAATGTGACCGATGCTTGCTTCTTTATAAACCAAGATATCACTCTTGAACCCAAACCAAAGCAACAACTTGAAGAACTCTTCATGTCATTACAATACCCTCCTAGTCATAATAAAAAAACCCATGTCACATCAAATTACCATAATGTACTATGTCGTCTAAGTAACATAGCACATGTTTTATGGCTACCTAGTGACTCTTCCTTGACTTAGCCATATGTTGGCTCAAAGTGCTTACTGAAAAACATATATTAGCTTTGGTATTGACCACATACATCAAATATCCAATCCATTTTTGCATCCTCTAGAGAACTGGAAATGATAGACTATTCATGCCAAACAAAATAGGGTGGAAGAGGGGCAAAAACTTTGGGAAGGCAAGCTAGTAACTAACCATCGACCTATCCTTTCTAGTCTTTTAGCACTGAATTTAATATAACAACATTTAGGCTTGGATGCTTGGGTTTTGTGGGTTTAAGGCTAAAGCAAGAAATTCCCAATCCTTAAGAAATTTATTAAGACTACCAATGGAAGTGTCTCAACAAACCATAGTCTCCAACAAGAAAATATTCATAGCCTTATCATTCTCGAGAAAGGAAATTGTAGGCTTATCATTCTAGGGAAAGGGAATTGTGGGGATTCCCAATGGTGGAAGAAAAAATTCTCTATTACAGGACAAGACGAAAAAGAGTCTCTCAAGGCCTGAATATATCAATACAATAACATCCAACCCAACCCTTCATGAATGCTCCCTTGAAAATACCTTGGACTTCTGTTGTGCCTTTTACCTATCTCCCCCCCTCTGGATTCCCTTAAGGATAGGTGCTGCAACCTCTCTAGGTCGTCATCTTCTTCTGGGTCCCTCTCTTCCCTCAACGTTTTTCCACCATGATCATATACCATCTATGTGTTTTCCTAATCTATCATTCCATGTATCATTTCAAATGTTTGTAAGTGGAATTAATCAATGTTGTATAGCTACATATGGAAGTGGCTACAAAGATATATGCATATGATTCAACCCTTAATAAAAATCTCTTTGATTAGATGTAGCCAACACCTAATAATGGTCCAGGGCTCAATCCCCCATATTGCAACTATATATTAAAGGGTTTTACATTGCAATAGTAGATAAGGAAACACAAATGATGTGAATTAAATTTGAATAAATATTGAGGGGTTATTCAATTCCTGTTGAGATACTTATGTATTCTAGACAAACCATATTTTGAAACATAAATAGTTTGGGACTACTAACCTAGCTTTCAAAAAATGGTTGGTATTTTAGGGTTCCATTAGTTTTATTCCATTTAGAATACATGGTTTTGCACATATATGGAATTTTGATTCTATTATTTAAGCCAGTGAAATTTGATTTCCATACTTTGATTGCAAATTTTCACTCAAAGATGTAATGAATCAATTTCAAATTTGAGACACAAAACACATCTTAAGGAGATAATGATTCCATTCTTTACAATTTTTTTGTAGTCAATATATTCTTATGAACTAATGCCCAATAAAAAGATATTAACTTTTGGGAGGTCATCATAGTGCCATATTTGATTCCATATTCTTGATTCTAGGGGGGTGATAGAGATTGCAACTGATGTGAATACACCTGCTGCTTGACACTCTAATTTGCATGTCCCCAAACCCTATTATTTGAGGATCTTATTTTCCAAGGTGCGCAACCTTTGTGATAGAGGATAAGCTAAGATACATGAAGTTGCAAATGCGATGGGGATGAGTCAATTTTCCACTCCAAACATTGACCCAATTCATTGCTCCAAGAAAAGATATCAAAGAGCTCTTTCCATTTTGATTCTACATTAATTCTTTTAAATGGTGGAGCTTATTTTCCAAGGTGCACAGCTTTTGTTACAAAGGATAATAAAAAAAAAATGAGGTTGCAAATGTTTTTTTACCATGCATAGATTGTTTTTTTTTGTGAAATTCCATTTTTCCTCAAAATTCATTTTCTAGTATATGTTCTTGAGTTGAAATATTGAGGCTTACCTTCCCCATGAAAGGTTCCATGCCCATAATAACATAAGCCAAGGCAAAGCACAAATGCTGTGAGAAATTTGTTAATAATTCATGTTTGTAATCCATTAAAAGTTGAAGTAAAGCTTCGAGAAAAAAACTACCATGTATTTACATGTACTAGTGAGTCTATTAGATATCTATTCCTTATTGGTTCTGACAATTCAATCTATAGAACTGCATTTTGAAACTTTAAACTACATTTGCTAAATTGACCTTTAAACAAGGAAGTATGTTCTGGCACTACAAGAAAAAAGGACATTGGTGAGGGTTTAAAATTGTCACCATAAGCTCATTGGTGACAGTCAAAAGAACCTTTGTCACAAAAAATTGAACGTCACCAAATGTGGCATCAGCAAAATTATAGGTGTTGTGGTGACATTCAAATACTGTCACCAGTAATGATTTATAATGATGGATAGTGACTATCACCATTTTCATATGAGCAATGGTGATGGACCTTAGCCTCTATCACCAAAATACTAAACCTCATTAAATGTGGAATCACCAAAAGTATGTGTTTTAGTGACGTTAAAGATCCGTCACAAGTAATGATTATAATGATAGATAGTGATTGCCACCATTTCATATCAACAACAAATATTTATTGTGATGGACCTTTCATGACCGCCATTATTGATGCATATATATGGCGACATTTGTTGTCCATCACCATTTCATATTTTGGTGAGGGTCGAAAAATGTCACCATAAGTTCATTGGTGATAGTCAAAAGAGTCTCCATCACTAAAAACTAATCTTCATCATTCCATATGAATATTAGGGCATGATGGAATTGACCCACCAACCTCCTTATTATAAAGCAGGTGCTCTTCCATTGAGCTAGCACCCTTGAAAGGAATTAGACTTTAAGAAGTTTAGACCATGAACTTCATAAGTTTTAAATTATACAAATTTCCAATAAATATAAAAACTTTGTGTAAAGTCTTGGCAAATTCTTTTGCTAAACAAATAAAATAACATGGAAGTGGCAGGTCCCTACCTAATGGTTATGGAAGCTATGAAAAATGGATGGAGGTAAAAATAGTTATGTGTAAGATACTCAATATGTCTAGTTGAATACTCAATTAAAAGAAAAAAATCCAAGACATTTATAGCCTATAAATGACCTATAATCATCAAACCTAAAATCTGCAATTCCACCAAAGATTAATTTCTCACCTAGTGAATCATGTAAAAATGTTGTGACAACATAAAAATTTGCCTCTAAAAGACTGCTTTGCATGCCAAAAAGTAAAACATAGTGAATATATATAATGCAATTATTAATAATGAGGTACATGACTTCTATTGGAAGTGGGGTGTAGAAAACTATTTAGGAGTGCTTCTCATCACTAGTTGAAAATGACTAATTAGTTACTAAAAAAATGACTAAAATTTGCATATAAATGACTATTTTTCGGTTAGTGAACAATACTAGCTAATTTACAGTATCTTATAACGTGGCAACATTTTTGTTGTTTTTAGCTTAGTCATTAATTGGTTGTTTCATTTTTATTACCTAGTAGTATATTCAGCCATAAATTTGGTCATTAATTTAGTCATTCATTTAGTCATTAATTGCCACAATTAATGAACAAATAGACAACCAAATATATTATTAAATGATCACCAACCAATTAATGACTAAAAAAATATGACCAAAATGTTGGTTGTGTTATAAAATACTATAAATTAGTTACTAATAGTCACATATATGCAAATTTTATTCATCGTTTGAAACTAATTAATTGCCAGATAAATATGACTAAATTTTGGTTGTGTTATAAGATACTCTAAATTAACTACTATTAGTCATATATATGCACAATTTAGTCATAATTTGCAATAAAAAATTTATCATTTGCAGTAGTCATTTATTGTTTTTTGGTAGTTTCATATTCTTTATATAAATGACTAATTTAGTATTTTATATTCATTTCATTTATTTTCATTAATAATATTTAGAAATGACTAATTTAGTTGTATATTCATTTTATTTATATTCATCACTAATCAATATAAACTACTAATTTAGTAGTTTTAAATTGATTTTATGTGTTCATTATTAATCAACATAAATTAATTAGTATGATTTTGTGGCTAAATTAAAAGAATGCCATACAATGGGCATGTGCATCCAATATGAAAACACAAAGTTACATATGTTAATTATGATACTGAACAATAGCAAGTGCAATTATAGATAATTACAACCACATAAATTATATTATATCAAATGTCAAGTATTACAATATGAGTTTCCAACTTAATATTGGTTGGACTACAATTTACATATGAAATATTGTTTCATCACTTCAAAAAATTATTATTGTGTTGCCAAGGCATTTACAGGTGAATTCACCAACTTTGAAGATTCAACCATCAATATCTCTATGTGTGTCTTATGTGAGATATTGGCTCTGAGGATATCACTAGACCATTCTCTTATCTCTCCCTTTTCACATTTGTTGCTCCAATGTTCTTGTTCTCCTCTTTCTTCAATTTCTACTTACCATCAATATTGAGTTTCCTTAAAAAAAAAAAAATTACATTGTATAGTGTAAGACATGAAAGACGATGAATACTAGAATATAAACTAAAGTAGACTATAAAAGATTTATATGACATATACCTCAAGTTCAGCAATGTTAAAGCCATCTTTCCCCCTAAAAGAAAGAAACTCGAACAAGTTTTCTTATGTTGGGCGATAATGGCCACTATGTGGCCAGATGACCTGTATAAACAAAGCAAATAAAATGTCACCATAGAAAAGAACACCTTATTAACTTAGTATTCTACCTTCAAGGAAATCTTAGACACAATCATGTCAACTAAGTTACATGCTAAAAATCTCAAGCTGTAGATAACTTGTGAAAACAAATAATCTAAAGTGCGATGTCTAGTCCTTGTCATTTTATTTGCAGCAACATTTGATTCTCTAACACATGAACTTGGTAAAATATATAAACATGTGCTCAAATAAGAACATGAAAATAAAATTTTCTAATAGTCATGAAAATATTTTAACACAAAACAACTAAAAGAATTTCAATCAATATCGTGTAATAATAATTTCCTATTCAAGGTTTGGTCGTTGTTTAAATGGACATGATACCAAGTAGTTTCAATTTGGTAGTTCAAAGAAAAAACAAAATCAAAAGAAACATTCAAAATCCAATCATACAATAAAGGGAGGATACCATGGAATGAATGTTGCAATTATAAAAAAGGTGTTTACCTGCCCACTGATGTCTTGTTTGGCATTCCTAAAACATGTGCTTGCCCAAAATAACCATATGGTGAAAGAATCACAACATTAAAAGCCATAGGAGTCCCTACTAGAAACATTTCCAAAGTTGATGGTGCAAGTGCCTGATGGATCTCTAACAACAAATGAATCATATCCAAGACATGCTCTGCATTGCCTTCCCATCTTTTTTCCAATCACATTTCTTGTAACTTGCCCACATCAAAGTCAATTAACAATCAAATGAAGGCATTAGCATTTGTTTTTATCTTTTATATCTATAAACTTTGAATTTGTTTTGTTTTAGGAACATATAAATTCATATTTAAAGTCTTCTTGTCGTGAGAAGGTATCAATCAAGTAGGATATCGAAAAAATCGAACTCAATGAGGTCCTTAAACAATTTCCACAATATCAATATTTTTCTTGTTGTGATATCCTCGATAGAAAAATGAACATATTTGCAAAAGAAAAATCCATATATTAGTTATGCTCAAATTATGTATATGGTGTATTCTTAAGAATCTTTTTAAGATGTTCCTCCACCTTTACCAAAGCAGACTATAGCTTGGTTAAACTCTGTATCCTTTCATTCAGCATCAATTTCTACAAAATAAATGTCACACATTATTCTTTCACATTTCTCAACATGCTACATATGATAAATTGTAAGTCACATAAAACCAAGAAAAAACCCTTTTCTAACCAAAACAAAAAAACAAACAATTCCTCTAATAAAATTTCACACCTCATAAATTACTATGTCGTGTGCTTAGGCTAAAGGTGAGATTATTTGAATCATATTTAAGTCATATTTAATGGGATATTTGTATGTTTACCGTGATTTCAATTTGGTGTTAAAAGCAATATTTAAATCCAGGTTATTATCAATGAAATTCAAGTATAATTCAAAAAAATAATGTCATTGCGAGGTAGCAGTACAACTCACCATAAATGCAATAGGTAATAAAAATATAGTAGTACAAATGTACTTGAAAAGATCTCTTGTGTCACAAATGTAGTAGTACAACTCACCATTTTGTACTCTATTCTTTTGTCCATATATTCATCAAAACTAACCATTTAGATTATACTCTTTGATAATTTTATGCATCTTATGTTGGACCATGTTGTCCACGTAAAGGGACATAAGTGACAATATTTTAACCATAAGAAATACCAATAAATCTTTCAATGGAATTCTTGAGCAAGCTTGTAGTTAAATATCCTAAGCGAGAAGAGTGGAGGTGGGAAAAGATCTCCGGAATCTGTAGAGTATCTAGTGATCTAGTCATTGGGACATGCTTCTTTCGCTAGGGGGTGACAATTGTATATTTGAGTAGTCTATCAGTGGTTGGGAGGAGATTCTGAAACCTGATTCCAATGCCCATTTTAAGTCACATTTTGCTGAATGTTTCATTAACTATCTAGCTAAGGTACAAACTACAATGTTGTATCTTTTTAGGCATTTTGTTAACTAAAGAAAGAAATTCATGAATTTCAAATTGTAATAAGGTTAGGAATTGTTGGGTTAAACAATATACAAACCTCCTTGACATTGATATGGAAGAAGAGGTATAAATCTTGGCCACCAGGTATTAACAATTAAGAAAGTGAATTGATGCCTCAAAAAGGCTTCATGTATAGTCTTTACATGATCTCCCTGCCTTAAGATGATAATATGGTACTCCTTGCCCATGAAACCTTAATGGTTCGCACACCATACATTTTAATAACTATTATATGTTTTTATTATGTTGTCGTGATGTAACTTAGTTCTGTGAGAGAATTTTTGTTGTGTTGGAGCATTGTCAGCCTAACATAGTTTGTGAACCTCTTAATTGTTTGTTAGATCCTCTGTTGTATTGTTGCTCTAGCACCAGAGTGTATGTATGTCCTCACTACTGCATAAACACTCGTTGGTAGAAAAAAGAGTTCTGTTGGAACACAAGGTAATGGTGGTATACCAATTTTTGTGTTTAAATGGTTTCCATAGAAACCTATTGTAGTCCATTAGTGTGTTACCCAACACATAATGTATTATTGCAACACATGGAATTGTTGACACACAACATAGACTAATTTATAGGACAACTATGCTAATGCACATGCATAAAGTAGTGTTGCAACAAATCGTCTCATGCACAATTTGAATACATCATCGTATTGAGCAATATGTAACCACCATGGTAGCACTTGCAACCATAAGAAATGTTGTATATATCTCTATTAGCATGTAAAAATAAAGTTAGTTTGTTGTCTTTTCTTGAGTATGTGACATACATCCCTCACATATCCTTTGCCTTCATAATACTTTGCAAGATAGATGGATGTATCACATGTTAAACAGGGGAATAGAATAGAGTTACAAAAACGATAATTATGTTAACATTCCTGAATGTGCCTCAAGAAGCCTATGCATCTGCCTTCAAAGTCAAACCTGAGTCAAACGTTACACTAGACAAGGATAGTTATGAGATTGATCAAAACAACACATGCTAGAGTAGATTTGATCAAATAGTAGTTGATTAGTTTATACATGTGAGAATGAGGGCACACATAACATAAACCTATTATCTTAGTCATAACAAGGTGAAAACTTGTGGATGAAACTCTCTACAATCCCATTGCAAGAGGAAGTTGGGGGCAAATATTACAGGGTTAGATAAGACATTAATGACTAACCTTTGTGAGGCATGAAAAGGTTGACGAAGACCTTAAATGGGCAACATTAGATCATGTCAATCCAGGAACTGACCTTATGCAAAGTTTAGGTAAGTGAGGATTATCTTACAATCTCAAATTACAATCAATTGGAGACATGGGATGAAGCCCAAGAAGAAACTAAATGACACTTGTCACAATGATATTTTCCATGCTTGGATTTCTTTCACCATCCCATTGTGGTGGACTTATGACAACGATGGTTCTCTTGTGGGTGTTCATGGGTTTGTTTTTTGGTTAATATTTTGGTTATCTATATAAGATGTTCAAGGGCACAAATGGAAATCCAACACACTGAAGACTGCATTCATCTTCCCTAGCATTGTTTTTTGGCATTTTCTTTATCCTCAATGCACTGATTTAGGGTAAGGAGCCCTCCGGTGTCATACCAAATGGGATAATGGATACTTTGGTATTTTTATGGTTTGTGATATATGTGCCTTTGGTCTTTGTTGGTAGTTACTTTGGTTACTAGAAATCTGTAATTGAAGATCATGTTAAGAAAAATAAAATTCCCAGGTAAATTCCAAAGCAGGCATGGTACATGCAGCTAGTTTTCTCAGTATTCATTGGAGGCATATTACCCATTTTTATATTTCTCATTGAATTATTCCTCATCTAAACATCTATTTGGTTGCATCAATTTTATTACATTTTTGGGTTTATTTTCGTTGTCTTTGTTATCCTTATTGTTACTTGTGTATAGTTCACTATTGTCCTCTGCTACTTTCAGTTGTGTAGTGAGTGTTATCTCCCTATACCAATAGGTGTCATATATCATGATTAACTTGTTTGTAGCTCTGAAATATGTTCATAACTTTGCTTGTTGTGAAGGTTTTCCATATTTTTGAAAAAAAAATTAAAAAATGTAAAGACGATATGCCCTAGAAAAAGAATAAAAGGGTAAAAATAATAAAGAAAAGGTCAAAAAAATGAAAGAAAATGAACTCCAACAAAAAGAAACGACCATGAAAGTGTGCAAGCCCAAATGCCACTACTATTTACTTTATGCACAATAAAGATTTTGTGCAACTTGCTACCTATGCCACAATCCATGGTAACCAAATAGTTTAATCTTGGTTGTTCCATGTTTTGAATTTCTTGCTTAGAGATAGAGAATAAAATCTGACCAAACTGTTTAATCTTGGTAGATAAGTAGATAGGTAGAGTGAATAAAGAAAACCTCTTTTGAGGTGGTCCACTGATGACAAAAACAAAAAAAGAAAAGAAAAATAATAAGATCCCTAAGTGAAGACCTCCTTTAGAGGTGCCCAGTGCAAGCAATTTGGGGTGAAAACCTCCTTGAGGCGCCCTAATTGTCTTTCAAAAAAAAAAATACAGAAAAAGGAAGAGAAAATTGACTTTTAAAAAGAATTGTAGGTTACAGGTGGACCATAGGAAGCAATAGAAGATGCCACAAAGCGTATTTCACCTCCTCCACACTCTTCTCAATCATTTTTGACTTTTCTTCCACCTCATTGTGTGTTTTTTCTGAACACTATGTATCCTACAGGAGGCCCTGTGTGTTCTACAAGAGGCTCCTATAGAAATCACAGAGAGCTTGAAATGGATTTTAAAAATAGTTTGAGGAGCTGGGAAGTTTCATGAAGAGCATGTAGGCCCTCTTATAGCTATCCACCCTCTTGGCTATCCATCCCACACTTGCACCACCTCATTATCATTGATTTCTTTCCTTCCAGCTAAAAAACATAGAAACCAGTTTTTAGAAAAAAAACAAAAAATATTCCAAATCTCCCCTGCATCTCACCAAATACCTCTCCATCACCATCAGCATATCTGGTAGCATCCTCACAGCTCCCAGCACAAGAATTAGCTAAGAATTTTAAAGGGAGAAGCAACTACAGGAGCTCTTGTAGGATTTCCCGTAGCAGTTGATCCCCTTAAAATCAAGCCACAACAACAAAATGGGTGTAGCCATAGGATTGAAGAGGATGTATGAAGCCAGATCCAACTAGAGTATACCTACATAAAGAAAACATGCCACACATTAGGGAGAAGGAATCATACAACAAAGGAGATACAGGCATGCATCAACTGAAATACGAGCATGCAACAACAAAGGAACTAAGATGCACCAACAACATGAACATTTGACTTGTAGGTAAGTGTCTAACCCTCTCCTCTGTTGCATCTATGTAATTGAAAATATGCATAAGTGAATGATATGGTTAGGGTTAATGATAAAGATGTCTAGTTAACTGGCCACCCTCATCTAGTTGACTGTGCTCATTCGGAGATGCCATCACACGTGTGCCTAGTCAACTCATAGAAAATCCAAAGGACAGGTAGTGGAGCTTATACAAACTCTGATGAAATATAATGCAATGATGGGAAGAGATTACGGGAAAGATTCATGAAGAGCCATGATGATAGAGAAATGGGGACCAATGGTCCGAATCTAGCAATGGACCTTTTTACCAGCTCACCCCATCACTGGAAATATCTCAAAGAAGACATAAGTATTCCTCCTCGAAAATCCTTCACCACCTTTTCTTCCATTTCGTCCTCGTCTGCTTAGCTGTAGCAAGCTCTATACCACCTCCATAGCCTCAAAAACATCATTCTCTACCAATTGTAGTCATCCTTCTGCTATCGAAGTCCTACATGAGCAATAACAAGTTCTATAGGAATGGGTTCTACAGAAGCATCTATAACCAGTTCTACAGGAGGGGGAGTAAGTAGTTTTTAAGGAGAAAACATGGGGTTTTTGCTCAAATTTTGGCTTGAAGAGGTAGGTTCTATACAGACCCACCTTGAGTATTAATATGTGCAAGAAATTATACAATATTAAGGAGGAATTAAGCCTGTAGAAGAGAGGAATTCCATAAAAACGTTTCTGCCTATCTTCTTAAAAACACATAGTTTTTCTCTGTTTCCTATGTCTTCAAATTTTTTGTCTCCATCTCTACTTGGGTGTTCCAAAAGGGTATAAGAAAAATGACAGGGGGATTCATGAGGAAGGAACCCAAAAATTTAGTCAGGTTCCATGAACATCCCGAGGTGGTAGCCATTTTCACCAGAGGTAGTTGGCTGCCATTTTTCAAAAAATTTCGAGGGTTTGATGAAGAAGTGGCTCAAGAGTTTTCCCTTGCTTTAGTACCTCAGTTGAAGACCCAGAATTTATCAGTAGATTTACCAGCCTTCCCCTTGGATTACCTTGTAGCAAAGATGAAAATCCAATGGGACAAGTTGCCAAGAAAACCTTCTTCCAGCCGAATGAACATCATGTAGAAGACAAAAATGGCATTAGAAGAACAAGCATACCTTACCCTTCGGATGAGGTCAGTTACCAAATGATCAAGTATATTTCCTATGAAGGGAGGCATAACATAGTTTATGGCTACCATTTTAGACTTCTCCATGAACTGAGATATGGCATGGCCACTCCCACACCCCAAAAATCAACATCCCCTATTTTCTCCTGCAGTTCCTTATAGACTCCGGTGTTCCAAAAGGGTATAAGAAAAATGACAGGGGGATTCATGAGGAAGGAACCCACAAATTTAGTCAGGTTCCATGAACATCCCGAGGTGGTAGCCATTTTCACCAGAGCCAA
Organism: Pinus taeda; assembly: GCA_000404065.3. NCBI lineage: Eukaryota > Viridiplantae > Streptophyta > Pinopsida > Pinales > Pinaceae > Pinus > Pinus taeda. The sequence continues at coordinate 57,312 of APFE030056182.1, read as the reverse complement.
TTGGCTGCCATTTTTCAAAAAATTTTGAGGGTTTGATGAAGAAGTGGCTCAAGAGTTTTTCCTTGCTTTAGTACCTCAGTTGGAGACCCAGAATTTATCAGTAGATTTACTAGCCTTCCCCTTGGATTACCTTGTAGCAAAGATGAAAAGCCAATGGGACAAGTTGCCAAGAAAACCTTCTTCCAACCGAATGAACATCATGTAGAAGACAAAAATGGCATTAGAAGAACAAGCATACCTTACCCTTGGGATGAGGTCAGTTACCAAATGATCAAGTATATTTCCTATGAAGGGAGGCATAACATAGCTTATGGCTACCATTTTAGACTTCTCCATGAGCTGAGATATGGCATGGCCACTCCCACACCCCAAAAATCAACATCCCCTATTTTCTCCTGCAGTTCCTTATAGACTCCAGCATTAAGTTAAAGGTAGGAGGTCCAGATCAATTGGCTCAACATGGGTTAATTAAACTATTAGTGGAAGACGCCCTCCACACCTTCACAATCCCCATAGCATGGGAAATGTTCAGAAATATGACAAGAGAAGATGATATAAAGGCCCTCACATATGACCACAGTCCTTTTGAAATTGAGGAGGAAGAACAGCAAGGGGAAGAAGGGGAGGACACTGAGGAAAAAATAGAGGAGGAAGACAACAAAACAGAGAAGAAGGAAACTAAAGCAGAGGAGGAAGAAACCAAAACAGAGCAAGGGTAAACAAAACCAGTAGAGGCAGAGAATACAAAAAGAAAGGAACAACGGGCAGAAAAGATAGAAGTGTCTCCTGAGACCCTAGAAAGTGAGGCAACAACTGCTCTTGCTACCCTCAACACCCCTGTGAAACCCAAACAAAAGAGGAAGAGGTGAACATCAATGTACTTCAGGGCTTGGAAAAGCGCAAGGATAAAAATAGGAAAACCACAACCATCTTCAACAATGCCTATTGTAATTGAAGATTCACCCACTATCAAAGGGGAAGAATCTCCCTCTAAAACCCCCATCACATATGAAAGAGGAAGTCCCAGATATTCCACCTAGAAGGAAAGAGTTCAAGTACAAGACTCAAAAATAGCTCTACAGGAAGCACAAATTGTTCTACAGGAGACCCTAACTAAGCTACAGGAGATTGAAAAAATAGAAAATAGGGTAGAAGAACAACTAAAGGGGAAGGAGGAAATAACAGAGACCTAAGAACTTGACCCCTAGCCTAGTTTAGGCTTTTATTACAATCTTCTTGAGAGAGGAAAAACATTCGACATAAATTTTCAGTCCCACTTTTCTTTGAGCTGGAGAAAGAAAGAAAAAGGAACCATAGATGGATGCAAATTGCCAAATCCAAGGGGGTAGAGGATATTAGCCATAAGAAGAACCAACATAGGGAGATGGATAGGGAATTAAGTTATTTTTGAGGATTCTGCGAGTTTCATGATTATGTAGAATTTCTTTCGGATACATCGCATTAGGTTTCTTTATAATTGATGTTTTGAACCAGCAACGGTGGTTCATCTTCAGGATGTGAAAAATTAAGTGATGTAAGACATAGAGAGGTAATCAGAAGAACTCGCTTGGAAATAGAAAATGAGTTGCTAAGAAGACAACTGCAAGAAAAGGACACACACTTAGCATGCATTTCCAGGTGGTCTATGGAGGCACTACAGTGTACGACACTAGCAAAATCATATGGAGTATACCTCAAAGACCAATGGCTACAGTTTCAAATCAAGACTTTGGCACTGAGAGGCACAATACCTTTTAAGGATTACAAACAGTTCATGGACCTATGTGACCAAAGTTTAGCAGAAGACAAGGAAAAGATAGCAAAGTTCTATTTTCATAACATGGCCCTCACCGATATGAACCTATGGGATCCCAATGCCAAGCTAGGGGACTTGCAGCTAATGGCCATGGCCTCATGGATGAATCATGAGGAGAAAAGGGCAACAGAAATAAAAAATTTGACGGCAAAAGAGATAAATGAACCCCTAATGATCAAAGCTGAGCCATCAGATGCCATGGCTCTCATGAATACACACCAACTGCTTGCAAATAATCCTCAAAATGCCCCTAAATATATCAATGATTAGGCTCAGGCCATTGCACATTTTGAGGACATGGAAAGATTAGTTGGAGATGACTGTAATCATGCTTGTATGAGGAGGTGGAATACACTACCACACAACTTGCAGATAAGGGAGTATCACTCCTCAACCAAGATGAAAGAGGCATTAAGGAGAGCGCCACAGTACAAGCACTCTATGTAGAGTTTGAAGGTCAATTGGATTGGCGTCAAACTAAGTCCCCCACTACTACTGGAGGGAAGAAAAGAGGAAGAAGAACAACAATAGTGGGAAGAGGTGGACAGAAAGGCGGGATTCCATGACAAAGAAGAGGACCTCACATTAGAAGCATGGGATTTCAGGGAGGCCATCAGGGCCATCAAAGATGAGGAGATGCACTAGTTGCTCAGAGGATGAACAACACATTCAATAGGGGGGTGAAGATGAGCCCCATAAATGGGTACTTATATCGGCTCATTTTTCCTCCTAAATTAGCTTAATCCACCATTCTCATTAGTTTATTGCATGTTTTTTATTATGTTTATGCTAATAAAGTGAGTTGGGTTGGTCATTATGCCTTGAAGTCTAATGTGTGCTTAAAGCAGAGTTTTGGTCAATTTTGGAGACAAAGTCAAAGATTTAATGAACATTTGGAAACAAATATTTGAAGAAGACAAGGGAGAGGATTTATAGGAGGGTGTCCCCCTCATTTATGACTCCATACTTCAAATTATCCTTCAAAAAGATCAAAGCACAAGCAGCCACACCAATGCACCAAAGAGGCAGCCAAGCAAGTGAAGGATAACTACTGTCTATCTCAAGTTTTAGGAGCCAAGCCTCCCTGATTTTGAGGGAGCTATTGAGATATCCAGTGGTATAAGTAGAGAGGCCTAGGGCCTCATTAGGTTGTTGAATATTAGTCAATTTTTCAAACTTTTGTTGCATTTTTGCTCTGCTCAACTTCGAGCTTACTTTTGTTGACAGTTTCATGTAATGCTATTATTATTTTGACAATGAAGATGATATCTTGTTTGAGCTAGCACTAAGTTACCTCAGAGGGCTGAAGCTCTTGGGTTAGTGCCCAATACAAGCAGCCAAGAACCTCTTGTTTTGTATTTATATGGTTTTTTTTCATTTTATGAATTAATTGTTGTTAGATAGATTTATTTCGTAGTTAAGGATAGGTTGCTTTTGGTGATTTAAAAGGTTGTTTCCATTTCAGTTTGTTTTAGCAAGTTGAACAGTGATAGGAAAAAGATAAAAAAAAATCCATCAATAGATCCTTGGCCTCCTTTCCTCCCTCTGGGACCATGAACTGAGGCCAAGACCCTCTTGCTGCCACAGAGAAACACAAATTTACCTTTTCCATAAGATTTCTAGTGTTGCAGATTGTTAGAAGGTTAATGCTTTGCTACAGATCTATTTTTCCATGATCATTTCTATCTTTGAAATAAATTTCCTTCCATGCTTCCTTTCCATATAGAATTTTTCAACATTTACTTTCCTAGATCATAATTTAGCTTAGCTTGATGCAAAGTTCTGTTTTCTTGGTGTAGCTAGTTTCTTTGCTTGCTTAATCTTGGTGTTTGATTTTTAGTTCTCTTGCAGTACATCTCTACTCACAATAAGTCAACCAATCAACCATCACCATATCTCTTTGATCCATGTTCCATAGGTCATCCAAAGTCCCTCACAAATCTGCCCTAATTTTCTCCACTTTTCTCATGAACTTTCCTCTCTTTCCTTGAACAAGTCCAACCATCTTTCTCTTCCCTAATCCTCCTTGATGAACCTTAGACACCTTAACACATCCTCCTAGCCATCAGCTACCCTTTCCACCCATTTTCCCACCTTCAAAACCTCTAAAAACATCTCTCAGAATCCTCTTGTAGACCTCTCGTAGACCTCCTGTAGATCCCCTGCAGCCTTCTATAGATTTTCCTATCGGCGTCTTTTTGAAGTTTGATTGTAGGGAAAGCCTCCAGAAGGCCACCTGGGACCTCCTAGGACCCATCCACACCTTCCTAAACCTTGCAAACTCCAAAGTTGCCCTGCATCACCACCTAATCGCTGCCACATTCACAAACAAATAAATTACATGCATGACAATTTCACCTAAAAATACATAAAAATCCAAAAAGATTTTTTTTCCTCATTTCATTTTATAAATAGGTTGAGTATATGTTGTTTAATTCCTAAGTAGGTAATGACATTCATTTTATGGTTTTTCATCTCTCTTTCTGTAAAAGTAGGATTAACTAGTTGATTAGGGTTTGCTAGGTTTACTTCAAATTTCAGTATTCTTTCACTTTCTGCAAGTAGAGTGGCCTCTGTTGAGTAAGCTTTCCTTTCTTTCATCACATGTAGAGCTTCTTCTAGAATCCATAGAAGTTGGCTTGAGCTCCTAGTGATCTTGCGCCAGCTCACCAAGTGATAGCTTGCAGTAAGAACTAATACTTGTGCATACAACATTGTTTCTTCCAAGTTTGTTACGAACTACTGGATTGATAAAAGTAAAGTAGGAAGCCCAGGATTTGTAGCATTATTGCTACAATATTTGTGATCACCACATGAAATAACTAGTATGCCATAATTTTCTCCCAGACCAGGTGGAAAGCTAATTATTTGGAAAAATTTCTAGCAAATAAATGGGTGGAACAGAAAACTCAATGTGAGGTTTGGTCCTTGAACTCCCCCTCCATAGGAGTCTCGGCCTGCCATTGTAAACACATAGCCAATAAATATCTTCATCTCTCAGTTATGGGTGATCCTTTGATCAAAATTCCTTGTTAGGTCCTATAGGAAAACACTCAAACTAGAAATGAATGAGGCATCTGGGTGGTGGTCATGCATCACAAAATTTCTCCAAGCAAGTTATGTTTCAGTTACTTCAGGTTGTTTGGAACATTATTCTCGAATACTCCTCGTGATTTGTTTTACATTGGTTCTACTGCTCCAATTATTATGCACGTCTCAGTGTGGTTGTTTCATCCTCCATTCCTTCCTGCAAGTGGTTGGTGTTTATAGAAACAACTAAACCATTGCTCTCCTTGCCAAAATTCTCAAAGGCCATTACTCCAGGTTTATCAACTCTCGTCTAATATGCATGGTAAGAAAAATGGGTATAGCTATATGGGGAGGCCAAGGATGAGGGAATCTACCCTACCCTCCCTAACATGATGGATGTGTGGAATTGTTTGACTTGGAGATTGTCACCCACATCCACATATTTGTGGCTTCATTAGAGGTTAAGGAGTGTAGGCATTTGGATGATGGTATTTATGCTATTCAAAAAAATTTAGCCATGGAGGAGGCGAGAGGTGGAGCAAAATGAAGGATGGTAGGGGTGGGTGTTTAATTTAATAACACTTGTATGGCACTGCACAATTGACCCAGAGCCATAGGAATTGCCTTACTCCTATTCCTATAACTTTGATAACCATAACTCCATGGAAAGCTATGTCGATTTGAATTCCTCCCACAAGCCTCAATCCCCTCCTTCCCCGTGACAGAAGAAAACGGAAAAAGTATTATTGTCCAAGGATTCTCTCCAAAGACAAAATCCTAAATAAAAAGTTGACATTTAAATGAATTCTTTGATTAGTGCTGCCTAAACTGCTAAAGGACAGTCCTCTGAACATGAGACGAGTTCTTATGGTTTCCTTATAATTGAAGAAAAGGAAGAAGAAATCACACCTAGCAATGCTAGACCAGGTGAAGAAGGCCACAAAAAAGCACAAAAAACACCATCTAGCTCCATAGGCACAAAAGAAGCTTGACTAGGTATTTCATTATGCTTATTTTCTTCCATTTTTCTATCAATTTACTCTGTTGCTTAAGATTCTATGACCATGCTAGTAGGCATCCTTTTTTTAGGGTTGTTGTTCACTCTTGTAAGCCCAATCTACCTTTTTTCTTGGTCCATGTATTCCAATCAACTTTTTGATCATGCTGAAGGACCATCTGGTTTCCCTTTCATGGGCAGATGGTCCCTCTTTGGATATTCATAATCTGGACTTAGTACTTTATAGACTTATCCTCATCCAATTACTAGCCTTCACAATGAATCTCAAAATACACTATATGCATTAGTTAATATAATGTTTCTTACTTGCTTACAAAAAAACATTACATTTCATGTAACATATAATTAATAAACACATAAAAAGCTAACTAATAAACGTATAATTAAAAATAAAAATATTTCTAATTATATATATAGATATATATATATATTTATTCCGCATATCATTAGAACTTAAATGAAAAATTGTTAAACATGTAAGAAAAATGTTGTGTAACTATAATGTTTATCATGGTTTAATCAACTAAAAAAATTAATATTTTTATATATAGAGATTGTGAAATTTGTATAAATATAATAATATTATTAAGAATGAACATAAATTCCTTTTAACTCCACATTACAAAACACCAATAGGAATCGAATCTTTGGAGGTGCAAAGCTTTTCTCAAGTTTGGCACTCAAAAAAATGTTTGCATCTTGAGAGATTTAATTATAGATGAGCTAAAATAGATCTATGCTGGCTTAACTTAGTAGAAGACAAGAAAAATAAAAGTTTTGGTTGGTATGAGAATGATAATACAACCTATAAATGAGGATAAATATGAGTTTCCGAATTTCCAAATATAAAATTATATAAGAATAACATTTAAAATCTTAATTGGTAGAAGTTTAAATATTTTATTTTTGAATTCTCTTAGTTTTAGGTTAAAAAATTAGAAGAACGTTATAATTTTGGATATAATTTATTGAGATCACACAATCTAAGTTAAATAACATATTTTAAACGTGGATTTTTTTTGTCACCGTGTTAATTAAAATCTAGAATAATTGTTGAAATTATTTATATCACTTATTGAGATACCAAAATAATAAAATCAAAATGTAATAAGGATTTATAATAGCATTTCACACACACACACACACACACACACACACAATTTTATGTTAATGAGAACATTTTTACTAATTGAAAATCTATGCTTGGATCACAAATGTACATTGGGAGTTACATTATGATTTTCTTCTATATTTAGTATCAGATAACGACTCCTAAACCAAAATTATTTGGAGGTGAACACCTTCCAATAGAGTCCAAAAATAAACAAAGCTTGTAGTACACATATAATGTACTTCAAAACAAATCCTTGATTACAAAATATTTCCCCACATCAAGGTACAATTTCATAACTTGCCCATTGTCGTCTATCATACAAACACTCCTAGGAATGATTGTAACATAATTATGACCTATACAAAGGGAATGGAGGATGAAAAAAATCTTGAATATTTGTTAACAACATGGGGGGTGCTGCATTGACTAGTAGGTCCCCTATTATTATTTTTATTTAATTTTTTATTTATTTATTTTTATTTTTATATTTGGACATAGGATTCATGCTTCATCCACTAAGCAATGACAGATGGTCTTGATTAACCATTAACCATCAACTCTCAAAACCTCAAATTACAAAATTGGTTGGAACGTTGATTTGCTTCCTAGTTATTATCCCTTAGAATGTGTTTAAAACTCATATTTGGGATATCTCTTGATACCTTCTTAATTTGATTTAGGAGATTATCCATAACTTTATCTTTAGGGAAGATACATTGACCAAATACTAAATTATTAAAAGGGAGTCATCCAACATAATGAGATAAGAGACTTAAAATTATTTGGCTAAAAGAATGCCTTGGAGTAAACCATAGGCTTCTTCCTGATTATTTGTCATCTTCCCCAAGCCCCATGAATACTCTAAAAAATTGATTTCTCTAGGGTCATAAAGGACCCCTCCCCCTCCTACCACCCTTAGATCTCCTTTTGATGCACCATCAAATTTGAGAATGTATTTAGAAGAGGCTTATTCAACTCTTGGTCGATCTATTAAGGAAAAAGATTCCATGCCTCTACATATTTCCTTTTAACAACCCCAAAAATTTGAAATTTAACTAAACTAAAGGAAAAATTGGAGAGCCATGCAACTCTAGAAGGATCCATTTTGGAAAGAGTTCTAGACATCTTATTGGGGCAAAATCTTGACCATAAGTACAACACTTTTGATGCTACTAACTAGGGAGGTGCCTTTGAAGTATTAAAGATACACTTATTTTAAGCTAACCAAACTTTCTAATAAATGAAATTTGGAAATTCCTTCTAGATTTACTAGAGAATGGGCTTTTACATGGATGTTCTAGCATATTTCAAGTCCCTGGAAGAAAAGAATCCAAATATTGAATCTGGTTAGATCAATCTATCAAATAGAGGATCTAAATCCCAAGACCAGACTTCCTTGGTGAAAGAGCACCCTTAGAAAATATGTTGTATGGTCTCTTCATTTTGTTTACACAATGGGAATTGGGAAGGATCCTGAATAACTTATTTTTTCAAGTTTTTTGCTATCAAAATATTCTTGTGAACAAATAGCCAACAAAATGAGTTAATTTTAGGGAGGAAGTTTGGAAGCCATACCTTGGACCAACAATGAAATTTCAGTGGATCCCACTTGGGGAAGAGGAGTTAGGAGTACCCTTCATGAACCAAATAAGTCAAATATTTCTAGCCATGCTCATCCTCAACATCCCAATTCCAAGGACCACATACAAATAGGAGGATACAAATATTTGGAAGGA